>JAPTHA010173052.1:0-14886 GCA_029814585.1 Gymnapogon annona | reverse complement strand
GGAGGTTTATGGACGTAGTGAAAGAGGAGATGAAGGTAGTTGGTGTGAGAGTAGAGGATTCAGAGGACAGGGTTAGACGCAAGTGGAGGCAAGTGATTCACTGTGGTCACTTCTGAAAGGAAAAGAAGAAGAGTCTCCAAAAGTCTAAGGCTCTAAGCTAACACCAGAATCTGATCTAGTCTAATGTAGTTACCTTCTCCAGGGGTGGGGCTTCGTCATCCAGGCTGTCCAGAGCGTTCTCCACCCGGGCCAGTCGTCCTGACAGTGACAGCAGCAGACTCACCACCTTGTCCAGGTCGCCCACGAACATGCGGAACTTATCCAGCTGATTGGGTCGACAGCAGTGCTGGACAGTGGCATCCACGTTGCTTCCCAGGGCCTCGTTGTCCTCCACGTCGTCCTGAAGACTCTGCCTGGCCTCCCGCAGCACTGCTAGCTTCCTCGCCAGGCTGGAGATCAGCTGTTGCTACAGATGAGATGAGTGTGAATGGATATAATGTACAAACTGCAGCTAAAGGACCAAAAACAGCCAAAGTAATAAATGAATTGAAAATAATAAATCATCAAAATAATAAGTGACATGAGCAAAATAAGCCACAAACTGAAGTAATTAGAAAAAAATAACAACATAAAAGTAACATTTAAAATAAAAAATGAAATGAACAAAACTTACACAACATGGACAAAATAAGCCACAAAGTGAAAAAATTTAAGTCCAAATAATGGAAAGGGCAACAAAATGAACAAAGATAAAAGAAAAAAATGAATAAAAATGAATTTCATGAATGAACAAAATAAGGACGTGCTTGTTTCATGTTCAGTTGACTGAAAAAGTCACTTTTCATCAGTTTTCAGTTTTTTTAATATCATAACCTTAACTTGAGCTTTAATGACCATCTATACGATCAGTCAAATATATGAAAAGACATGATTTTACACTGTAAAAAACATCAAATATAGAAGATAAACACTTCATACTAAATGGTGATAAATGACTTAAGAAACCTAAGGATATCAAAGTAGTTGTGGGTCTTTAAGGGTTAAATGTGATGGACAGTGAACAGAGGGGTCCAACCTGGCCCCTGCCCCCTGTCAGTATCTCCATGTGGTGGCCGTCACCTTTTTACTGGCCAAGTCGACGTCCAGCTCATCCTCCGAGTCTTGCTCCTCCAGCTGCTCCTGCATGTCCTTCATCTTCATAAGGAGCTCGGCTTTGGGAGCGGATGTGTTGTAGTAGGAGGAGCTGGGCACCAGGGAGGCGGCAGTGGCGGTGGACACGTCGTCTTTGTCCGGTCTGACCACAAACACATACCATCATATTGGATCTGGAGTCCACCAGTGTAAAACTCAGAGTGAGCACTAGAGGGCAGAGTGGTTCAACACACGTGTGCACACACACACACACACACACACACACACACACAAACTCTGGCCACTGCACTCACTCTGAGGTTCCAGCTTCACAACATGCATGAGATATTCACACACAGATGAGACCTGTTACACACATGCACAAACAGCGAAATGGAAGTGAATGGATCTAAACCACACTGTTCAATATGTCAGCACTGGACCGGCAGAGTTGAAGATTTTTAACACACATTAACCGCATGAATAATTTATGGATATCGATATATTGGTTGCCCTACTGTCTGTGGTTTTTTAATGCGTCATCATTTTGTTATGATGCACATGTTTAACTCTTCGATGCATGAATTATGAAGAAAGGTATCTAGATTTCTTTTACGTTGACTTTATTATTAAAAATTACATTAAAGTTTAAATGCCCGGCTGGATAGCTCAGTTGGTAAGACACCGGGCTGGTGCAAATGGGACCCTGGTTCAATTCCTGGGATGAGCATCTGGTGGGTTGTGTCAGGAAGGGCATCCAACGTAAAAAAAAAACTCCTGCCAAATCAAATATGCGTATTGGATTCGCTGTGGTGGCCCTGGAAGGGGAAAAGCCGAAAGAAATCATCATTGTCACACTAAAGTTTAAATGCATTTTGAATTTCCTAAAAAAGTACATGGTTTTCTTAAGAAGATCTTTAATTTCCAGAGACCCAGGAGAGTTTTACGTTTAGGATTTTTAAAAACTAAGTGAGGCAGCTGGATAGCTCAGTTGGTAAGGCACTGGGCTGGTGCATAGGGGACCCAGGTTCGATTCCCAGGATGAGTGTCCACTCAGGGTCCTTGGGCAAGACCCTTCACATTACTGCCTACAAATGTAGCCTCAGTGTCTTGGTCCCAAGAACAGCTAAACACAAAGGTTGTGTGAGGAAGGACATCCGACGTAAAAACTCCTGCCAAATTGAATATGTGAATTGGATTCGCTGCGGGGACCCTGGAAGGGAAAAAGCTGAAAAAACTCCTAATTTTTAAAAATGAAATAATTACTTATATTAGAAACTTTTTTCTCATGCCCCTTTGAACATT
Source organism: Gymnapogon annona (assembly GCA_029814585.1). Lineage (NCBI taxonomy): Eukaryota > Metazoa > Chordata > Actinopteri > Kurtiformes > Apogonidae > Gymnapogon > Gymnapogon annona. The sequence continues at coordinate 12,450 of JAPTHA010173052.1, read as the reverse complement.
TTTATGCAAGGTCCTTTGTGTTGGACAGTTTTTTTTGTGTATTACCTGTGTATTTTTGTGTATCTTTATGATGTGACACAGCAGTCTCAATTCTAAAAGTAAGACGATCCTTGTTTTCACTGTATTAGCTTCATGCCTATACACTTTTTAAAAATGATTTATCTCATCATCTTGAGCCACTAAGAGAAATACCAAACAGTAAATGTCAGATTTTAACCCTGTATATACCATGTTAAGAATGGAAACAAACAAAGATTTTTTTCAATATTGTATATATAAATTGTATTTTTTTCATCCTGTCATGTCAGTGATTAACACCAACATTGGTTAAATGGTAAATGTCTTACACTTAGATAGCACTTTTCTACACAGTTATAGTGCCCAAAGTGCTTTACATTGGCCTCACATTCACTCGTTCACACACATTCATTCTCCAGTGGGTGGCTGCTGCCATGTACTGCCAGGCTCCACTGGGAGAAATCTAGGGTTAAGTGTCTTGCTCAAGGACACTTCGACACGTGGAGAGTTGGAGCCAGAATTCGATTGGCCGACCCTGCAGCCATTGGACGACCCACTCTACCAACTCAGCCACAGCTGCCTGGTTCACATATACTGTTATTTTTTTGTGCTAGATCAAAGTGTATGTGTTAAGTGTGTGTTTTGTACTCATCTGCTAGGACTGGGGTGTTTGTGTAGAAATCTAACAGTTTGCATTGTGATGACTTTAGTGGATAGAACAGAATTTTAAAAATCTGCAAATATGAAAAACTATTGTGACCTAATTGTGTGACTTAAGACAAACTGTGTGCATTAATGTGACCTTTAATAACATGAAGTGTAATGTGTGTATACTACATTCACCTGGATGACAGAGGGTTACGTCACAAGGTAACTCTGTGATCAGTTCCATCTAACACTTTAATCTGATCCTATCCCATCTTATTTTATCTTATTTCTCCCTCCCTTGATGTAAAAAGGTATATGTGTTTTTGTATTTCTCAAACTAGTCTGTAATTGAATTCAATGGGTCAATGGTTTGACATTAGTTGTCCTTAAGTAACAGACTGTTTCTTCCATGATGGGTTCATTCTGCTTTTTCCCTTCCAGGGTTGGAAGGTTTAGATTAGATTAGATTAGATTAGATCCCTTTATTAGTCCCCTACGGGGAAATTTGAGTTTACAGCAGCACATATAAGACAAGACACACAGAGGGAGATACTACAAATATGATGAAAAATAAGAGTAAATCACAATAATATAAATATATAAATACAAATAAAGAAAAGAACAGTATTCTTATTAGTAGTAGTAGTCTTCTTAGTAGTTTATTCTAGTTCGAATAAATCTGTTTCAGTGACGTCTGCGTTTGTCTGATCTTGGTCTTGGTTCTGGTTTCCCAGTGGACATTAGTGGACTGTGTCTAACCTGTTGGAGGTCCTGGGGGACGGCGGTGGTCTGGATCCAGCCGAGGCTCTCCGTCTCTGCTGGGCTCCCTCCAGGATCTGCTCCTCTGGGGGGAACAGCCCCTCCATCAGGTCCATGGTGGTCTTCCTGCCACTCTGGTCCAGGATGTCCACCAGGGACTTGTCCTTCCCCATGATGTCCCTCGCCAGCTCCTCCCTCTTGTCGTCCTCGGACCAGGTGAGACCTGGGAGGGTGGTGCCCTCAGTCCCCCTTTGGAGAGTGTAGGCGGTGAACGAGGAGGCGGCGGAGCACTCGGCGTTGCCCAGAGAGGAAATAGCAAGGGGAGGAGGGGACTCTGCATGGGCCTCCTGGTTATGGGGCAGGTAGGTCCGGTCAGAGGTGGTCTCAGTGTGGATAATCTTGACTGGGACTTTCCTCAGTGGAACATGGACATCCATCCCATTGGACATGTAGTCCGACCTGGACACAAACAGACCTCAGACCTCAAATCAGCAGATGGAGCCCCGATGGGTCAAAGGGCAAATATTAAAAGAAAACTGTTGAAAGGACAATGGAAAACAGATCCTCGATAAATGATAAGAACAGGGTCTATACCAGGTTTAGCATTATGACGCCTCCAGGAGGAAACGACTTACACTCAGATAATGGACGACAACCTTCAATCTCAGCTTGCGTTGTATTGTTGGTACTTTAGTTCCCTCCTTATTGTTACTTACATACTTATATTATTTGTATATCATTGTTGTTACTATGATAACTATTGCAACTTTTATTATGTGATTATAATTATAGTGTCCTTGTGGGTTCGGTCTGTCTATGTTCTGTGTTTATTCTGTCCTTCTGATCCGATCTGTCTCTGTTCTGGGTTTACTCTGTCCTTGTTTACCTACACTGACCTCAAGTCTGGTCTTAAGCTGCTCACCTGGACGGAACCTCCTCCTGCATGGTCATGACCGGTGGTTTGTCTGTAAGATGTCGTGGTGCAAACTGTGGTGAGGGTGACCGCGGCTGACCGGTAGGAGGGGGCAGAGCCAGAGCTGTGGTCCAGGAGGAAACCAGCGGTGGCAGCTGCAGCTTCTGGTCCTCTGGTTCTGAATCTCGTTGGTGCACATCTGGTCCAGTCATCCTGCCATCTGGGGTGGGGCTCTGGACACTGGCATGGCGCTGGGTGTCAGAGACGGACAGAGGCTGGGCGCCACTCAGGAATTCCTGGGAGCAGGATGTGGTTTCTGGGCATAAATGGGGCCTGCAAAGCGGTGGAACGGCCCTGGTGTGTGGAGGCTGGGACCCAGGACTGAGGCATGGGGGGGTGACACTGTAGGAGGGGTCTGCTGTGTCTGTTCTGGGCCTGTGGTCGGACTGGAGGAACCCTCTAGAGGAGGAACGAAGAATGACGTCCATTAAAAACAGACAAAAAACCCTGGGTTAGAAAACCAGCAAACAAAACATCTATATAATGGACTAAATCTGTTACCTCTGACTAAAAAACAAACAAGAAAAAATGTGAAAACAGAATAAAAGAGGAAGACAAAGGAAAGAAAAAGAAAAAAGGAGATATGCTAGCGCAAAAGCGCTTTTACTTTGATATAATTAGACTCTTCATCTAGACCAGGAGTGTCAAAAAGTGTGTGTGTAAAAAAGATATTCCCATTATATTACTTACATTTATAAAAATGTAATTGTGAATGACCCAGACAAATGAGACAAGTTTGATTGTACCAAGATTCTGCCTGTTAGAAATGTTTTGTGCTTTTGTAGACCCACCAGGATCTGTGTATTCTGTTAATAATGACCTGTGACATTATCTTCCTTTTGATCTGGGGTGTTAGTAAAGCTGCAGTCATGTTCAAGTGTTTCTAGTACATGTAATATATGTCTGTTACATCTATCTTTACTGCTAAATGTCTTCTCATGGGAACATTTACCGACTACAATGTTATAAACTTCAGTTTTATGGCCAGCCTATATTTACAGCCCACGTTCCATTAAGGCAGAAGGAAAAGGGTCTTCAACTCAAAGCTAGAAGTCAGAGTCTGGTATTCTAGTCCATGTTGACCCGGTATCACATCCACCACCTCAACACTCATCTGAGTCACACCAGTGTGGACTTAGAGCTTTAGAGGCTTTGGCCGGTGTGTGGTACAGCTGAAGAAACCCCACCAGGGGTTGGATTACACGTGAGCACAGATAATGCCGCTCTGACTTAGCGCAAACACATGGAAATGCACATGCAATGTCCTTTAGCCCTGGGATATTCAACAGGGGACACAACCGGCCCATCTGTCAAACAAGACCAGACCTACTACACACATTCTTTAGATCATGGCTGTTCAAAAGGCAGCACACGGCCCAAAACCAGCTCATCTACCAAACTGGACCAGACCCTCAACACACAAGATGATGTCCTGCTCCATCCAGTCAAACAAATATCTTTAGAATTTATGAAAAAAATTATATTAAACCATATTTTGTGGTAACAGGGTGAACATGCCAGTCTTGGCTAAGCTTAGGTTTGAATGTAATTTTCCTTTTTTGGCATTAAAACAAAGAAGTCCCTCTAATCTACATGTTATTATGACACTATTGAACTGTTTCTTATTCACTTGAGTACATATCGATTTGAATTCAGAACCTGAACTACCTTGAGATTTACATCCTTGACATATCTTGAGTGTAATTTTTACATCCGTGGCCCTGATTGGAGCCTCCTGTGATCCATTATTGGCCCGTGGGTTGCATGTTTGACACCGTTGCTCTACTGTAGTCGTTCCAGTTTTTAATTATTTTCTGCAACACATATCACATAAAGTCTTCATCAAAAAGTCCAGATTCTGAGCTCCCGTTTCTGAAATGTCCTTAATTTACTACTTAATAAAGGATCATATGTATACAAAGCCGTGCACCACCCACTGTAAAGTAGGAGCAGGAACTGGAACAGCAACCCTGCTAAAACATCTGAGTGGAAGATTTACAGATACTGGTGGTTGAGTGTCCTTTTTCCTGAGGGCTGCTTACGTCCCACCCTGAGCACACCAAGGAGCCAACACTGGGATTCATTTCACCATTTAGCCAAGAAAGTGATCATGTAGGCCACAGATAAGTGTTCATTGTATGCAGCAGCTTAAGGATACAGTGACAGTCTCCACCCATTGTAAATCATTGGTAATGGCGCTAACACTTTTGTACATGTGGGTATAGTTTATGGCAGCGTCCGCTTCACCACAGGAGATAAGGTGGGAAATGGGTCTGTGTGGCAGAAGATGATGGCCTCCACCTGAGGAAATGGGAGATGTGTGGCCTTTGTGCGGTAAAATCTCACCAGCTAAATACATTCCACATTTATGTGACACTTCACTAGTGTGAGGCCAGCAAGACGACGCCTCACTGGAGTGGATGTGGCTGTTGACAGACAAGTGGAAAGAGGCTGCACAGGTGCTTTGTCACACTTCACCTTTGGGACAATTGCCTACAGTAAATGGACACAATAAAACTGCATTTGTTGTGGTTTAACTCTTAGATGCATAAGTGGGTCAATTGGCCCACCAAGGTTATTTTAGCGTAATGTCTTTGTAATAAAAAGTTATTATTTCATGTTACAGATCTTTCTAAAAATATGTTATGGACATACTTTTGTATTATTACCGCAGGCTTCCACTTGTGAGTCAGAATGACCCCCATTCATTTACAGTGGAATTGTAAATGAACCTTTAACTTTAACTGAACCTTTAATTAATTCTACAGCAAAACCAAAGGACACAATCAATAAATGCACAATAGCATTCTTCTATTGCCATTATATACTATATATACTTTGCCTTTCACATTTTCAAAATATTTTTAAAACAGGAAAACATGTAACAAAAAAAAGAAAAATAATCTCAAACAAGCAATTATTATTTTGTGGCCCAAAACATAATATTAAAGATTATGATTAACATGAAAAAAGACCAATGTGTCATAAAAACACACTGCTTTAAATTGAGGCCATTTTCTGCTCACGTGGATGTGCATAAACAAATAAACGTGTCACCTCGAAGTGGAACTGCTCTGCTGGACTTGATCCCTCCATGTTGAAGAATTATTCTGTAAAACAAAGGTAAGTTCAGTCTCCTTCACTGAATGAAACCCCATATGTTCAGGGGTTACACGCTTGTGTAATTTGAGTTGCTTTAAATGTTACCTGGGTTGAGGTAAATTCTGTCAGCTGTGGTGTAGAACTTAATAAGCAATGTAATATCCAGTGAGACCAAAATAGAACAATGGATGAAAATGTACACTTATGTAACGAGACAAGACAGTTCTTCTCAGTTAAACCTAGAAGAACTACCAAGAAAGAAAATAGTGCAGCCTGGTTATGCAATTCTCTACGATTTCATCATGTATTTTTGTTCTAACTGTGTTGAAGGAACCCATGTGGATAATTTCAGATCCTACAGATGATGTGAAGACTAAATGACATAAACCAATACATGTATGAAGGGAGCATCTTGATTACATAGCTCTCAAAAAGTAGAAACACCCATCAACTTGCTCACCAGTGTGTAGAAGTCAGCAGAGGGAGAAGATCGAGATCTCTCATGGATGCAAACAGCCTTGTCTTCAGCGTCTGTGTCTAAGATATTCTCTGCTGAGTGATACCTCCCTTGGGTCTTGACCTCTGATGACTTCTTCTGTTTGTCCCAAGTGGCCTGGTACTCGGCAAAGGTCCCGAGTCTCTGTTGATCTAGTGAGACCTGTTTCTGTTCACTGCCGAGGAGGCTGGGAGCTACAGAAGGTTGTGCCTCCTCATGATCTTCAGAGGGAGATCCATCTTTGATTTTGTCTATCTCACCCTGGCTGGACTTGGGCACGGGCTTAGAAAATGCTGGTTTGGCCTCAAAGATCTTCCTCCGCTCTCCAAAAGATCTTGTTTGATGAACTCCTTCTACTCCGACCTTGTCTATTTTGTCAGGCTCCGAGAAGGAGTGTGTCCTTTTAGCCAAAGGGAAGCGCTTACGTCCTCTAACACGTCCACTGGAGGACTTTGCTACTTGAGTATCTGCACCAAAAGGCTCCAGGTCTCGTCTCCGGAAGGAGGTGGCCTGGAGCACTCTGGCCTGTGCTTCTTTAAGGTGATCTTTGTAGCTGTTGGAGAAGGAAATGCTGGAAGATGTTGAAGTCTTTGTGGTTCTCCACTCCTCTAGGTCTTCCTCATCAGCATCACAAGTCAGGGTTGCAGCACTGCGACTCTTCTGCAGTTGGGCCCGCTTCTGCTGAATCTCATTTCGTAGGGTGGTGGCATATCGGTCACTGCGCCGATTGACTTTACCACCACTGGAGGCCATGGAATCCCAGGTCTCATGGGTAGACATGAGCCCTGGGGTTATAGCAGCAGATTGCCTGTCAGCTAAAGTCCTACTTTCCTGTGCAAGACAGTGGAGAAGCGGGGTTTTCAGAGGGGTTATCCTGTGGTCTTCTTGGGGCACCCATGTGTCAAGGTGCCTCTGAAGACTGACTTTATGATCATTATTTTGATGAGTTGGAAAGTGCCATTTAGTGTCATGTGACTGCCCCTCCACTGTCGTTGCGCCATCCTCTGTGCAATGAGTCCTGGCAGAGAGTTCAGGGGTTTGGGGGTCATAATGTAGACCGTTCCCCAAATGAGAATGATCATTGCGCTCCTTGTTTTCACTGTAAGACATCTGAGACTGAGGTAGAGAGTACTTTGCCTTAAGGTTTGTTTTGAAAGACATAGGGAAGGCCGACTCGTTGTTTAACCTGAGGGGTTTCTCAGTTTCCCCCTTGCAGAGCTCGGCTTTGGCCTGGTGCTCTGACGTCTGACTCATGTGTTTGCTTCCCAAGCCATAGTATCTGTTGTGCCCCCTGTTCTCAAGGTTTGGGATTCCAGATGAAGTCACTGCAGATGCTGTCGACTGCCTAAGCTGTTTGCGACTGGAAGCGTTGGTGGGCAGATCCTGGAGGCTCCTGTAGTAGCTCCCTACACTCTGAGACTTGCTGGAAGGAGAAGATCTGGTCTGCAGGTAGAATGAGCTTTCATCGCTGTACTGCCTCTGGTGGGCTGGGTGATGGACAAAGTGTGGCTGTCTGATGTCGTTACTCGAAAGGGAGAAGTGTTTGTTGGGGTGCAGCTGGTTGTGGTCAGCCGCTGTGCTAGGATGCAATCTTGACTCTGATGATTTCTCCTGGTGGTTCCTGGAGCCATTCTGGTCATTGTTTCCTGTCAGCTGTTCAAATGACCCGCCCTGGCTTTTTATTGGGACTTCGGAGTAAGGAAACACCTTTGTAGCAGCAAAACTGTCAGTGCGCAGCGGAAGTGGCGGTGGAGGAGGAGACTGGGACTTCTTCTCTGGTATCTGCCACACTGGGCCAACACTGGGCCTCAATCCACCAGAAACCCTAGACATGGGTTGCTCCTCCACCAGTGCTCCGTCCCAGCTCCCATTCCCCAGCGTCGGCTGCAGGTACCTGGACCTCTCCCCAAGTTTGGACGCTTCACTCTGAAGACCCTTAAAGAAAATGTTTTCACTGCTGGTTCCCTCCTTTCGATGAGATGTTTCAAGACCTGGAGGACTGGAGCTTGAGAGGCAGCTGATGCCTGGGTCTCTTTGGCTTCCTGGTCCGCAGAGTGGCTCAGAGCTGCTGGTGTATTTCGTCGGGGAGATACGCTCTGGTGGGTAGGGATAGGGGGTGCATTCCAGCCTCTCCATGGTCTTTGCTGAACTCAAGTGGCTGGTTAACTGGTGCTGGTTGTTCTGGTTGTCTTGATTGGATGACTCTTTGAGCCTGAAGCGCACAATCACACAAGATCATAGATTACAAAAAAATCATTTACTGCTTTATTGTTATAAACTGCTCTATTTTTTACATATAAGATGTGACACATTTCACATTAAACTGTCGTTTTTCCAATGAGTGCTTTCATACAAAATGACCATAATTTAAAAATGCAGGTTTTCCTGAAATGGTTGCTTTTTTTTAGTTTTTGCGCCACAAAATTAAACAGTGGGGCAGAATATTTAATAAATAGAAGAAGTTTAGGGTTTTATTTGATGAGGATCAACTTTATTGTCCCACACAGAGCATTTGTTCTTGACAAGTGCTACACATGGCTACATTCACATTTGAAGACATACAATAACAAAACACTACATTTTGGAGTAAGTATCATCATAATTAAGTACTAAACAATCTATATATTACACCTTCCCCTTCAAGGAACACAGAAGATATCTCCCATTGATCTGTAAATAGTGGGAGCTAGTGTGACACCTGCTTAACCGGAGCTTTAAAACTGGTGGCGTACCTGGCTTCATGTTTGGACTTCCACACTGGCGCCAAGGAGGCAGGTTCGGGATCCTCTTCTGTCAGCTTGGATGAATGCCAGGAATGAGGCCGTAATACTGGATCATTCTTCCTGCAGAGACAAGAGGGATCACAACACTTTAGACACAATCTGGTAGGCTCAGTTTTAGGGTTATGAACAAGTGTCTCAGCAATCTTTCCAATTCTGCAGTATTAAAGGATCTGTTATCTGTCCTTAAGGTTACTAGAAACAGTAAATGACATGATCAACTAATTTACAAAATTACACATATGCATGTAATGAACAAGGTAGTAGAAGAATATCATTGAATTAGAGGTAAAACTGAACAGATAAGAAAACAAAATTACCAAAAATGACCATAACTAAAACTAATTACAATATGTTCAAAACAATCAACCAACTGTGTATAGAGATAAAGAAAATTTATTCATCTTAAAAGTAGTTGTTGAATGATATCACCCAATTTGCATAATTGGAAATCGTTCATATATTTGTCAAGAACAATGTAGATAGATAGATAGATACTTTATTCATCCCCATAGGGGAAATTCAAGATGTAGGACAAAGGAATAGCATTGTGTTAAGAGACAAAACATCTGAAAAAAAAGTCTAAGTACATTGGAAGTCCAAATGAACTATGCTTTGGAATTAGAAGAAAAAAAAAACAAACTGGAATTAGCAAACATCTTCTTTTATCTAGAAAAAAAAGTTAGCGTTGAATGGAAAGCCGCTAAATCCATCAACAAGTTTACATCAGTGCTTTTATGACTTCAATTTAAACCCATTTCAAGTATATTAGCTATGATTTCTTTACTGGTACCAAACATATACATACCCTTTGAAGCGGCTCCTCCTTGAAATGCATGATGGGAAAGAAACGGTAAATGTTAACAAAAACCTAATGTATATATGGAAAAACCATGACAACCACAGGGTGGATGATGTTCAGGTGGACGAGACGCTAACACCACTAACGTCACAAAAACACCACGCACAGATCCCACAAACACCTTGACAGCAGGACGATACCTCATGGAGCTGCGCAAAATCTTGGTGAGGAAACTCCTCGCCACGTGCACCTCAGTTTCTGACGGCATCGTGTGTGGCGATACCACATCTACCATTTTAACCTCACTGGTCGAATGAACAAGAGAAAGGACAAGGAGACACAATGTCAAACACTGACGTGAAATTCTGCTTTATAGACAGGAATCTGCAGGGTTTTGAAGGTTTGGTCTTAACTTAGTCTTCAACACTTACAGTACATACACATATAATACAACCAACAGCCATGTATCTGACCGTCATCTTCTACAGTTGAAATAATCAAGAAAATGTATTAAAACAGATCAAAATAGGCAAAAAATACTAAAATAAGCATAAAGAACAAGTACAATAAAAAATAACAAAATAATGACTAAAATGAGATAAAATTAATTAAACTAATCCTATGTAGCTTGATATTTTCTGATTGTTGGTCCTTCTCTAAGCTGTGGACTAACACATGTAAGTGTCTGGTTAGTCGTGACCTCTGACCCCCCCTTTCACCACAGGACACAGGTCTGTTACTGACATATGGCCCAGATTGAGCTTAACCGCTTAGAAAACAACCACATAGTTACAAGGCATGAGGAAATCCCTCAGTGCTGTTGTGATTTGAACCAAGCCTCAACTGAGGAATGTAGTAGCCCCGCCCCCATACCCCTATACCCCCCACCCGCTGTACCCTCACGTCCACTGGGACATCTCTGCTTACTCCCTCCCATGAGTCTGAGTGTCAGTCATTAATTCAGTAACTCAGTCATTGAAGGATAACATAATAAATACCTGTACATGTCAAAACTATGAAAAGAGAAGAATACAAGTTCAAACTATCTGTTGACACTGTTAGCACTGAGTTAGCATAATTACACTATTATCATAGAGTTAGTGTGTAAGTAAAGTTTATTTGTATGGCGGTTTTCAAGAACAGGTTAGAGAGTGCTTCACACAGCGGAATAAAATGGATAAAAAGGAGATAAAACAAGACAGTGAATAAAATGGGTAAAAAGGAGACACAACATGAGACGGATAAAGAGGAGATACATTTAAGACAATGAAAAATTAAAGAACCAAGTAAAAGCAATCTTATGTTTGTTTGTATGTTATTTTTACACTGCTAGCACTGAGTTAGGATATTTACACCATTAGCATACAGTTAGCATGTTTACACTATTAGCACTTAGTTAGCACATTTACATTATTAGCATTGAGCTAATGTAGCTGCAAGGGCGTACAAGTCAGTGTCTTCTTGTGTCGGTCCCAAGCCTGGATAAATACAGAGAGTTATGTCAGGAAGGGCATCCGACGTATAAACTTTTGCCAAAACCAAATATGCGAATCACACTTAAGACTCCCATACCAGATCGGTTGAGGCACGGGTTAACAACGGCCGCGATTGGTATTGTTCACCTGCAGGGTGCCCGTTGAAATTGGACTACTAGCAAGGCTAGATGTTTAGGAGCAGGGTTCAAGCTGTTCTATCATGGGGTAGATATGAAGAGCAATGGAGTAGGAGTTATCTTGAAGGAGGAGCTTGTTAGGAATGTCCTGGAGGTTAAAAGAGTGTCAGATAGAGTGATGAGTCCGAAGCTTGAAATTGAAGGGCTGATGTTCAATGTGGTTAGTGGGTATGCTCCACAGGTAGGATGTGAGTTAAAGGAGAAGGAGAAATGCTGGTTGGACCTGGATGAAATGATACAGAACATCCCTAGAAGTGAGAGAGTTGTGATTGGTGCAGACTGGAATGGACATGTTTGGGCAGAAAACAGAGGTGATGGGCAGTTTTGATATCCAGGAGAGGAATACAGAAGGACAGATGGTGGTTGACCTGGCAAAAAGGATGGAAATGGCTGTAGTGAATACTTTTTTCCAGAAGAGGGAGGAACATAGGTGACCTATAAGAGTGGAGGTAGGAGCACACACGTAGACTACATCATGTGTAGCCAGTGTAGTGTGAAGGAAGTCAGTAACTGCGAAGTTGTGGCAGGTGAGAGTGTAGCCAGACAGCATAGGATGGTGGTGAGTAGGATGGCTCTGGTGGTGAGGAAGTTGAAGAGGGCAATGGTAGAACAGAAGACAAAATGGTGGAAGCTAAAAAAGGAGTGTTGCAGGTCTTTTAGGAAAGAGTTGGGACAGGCACTGGGTGGTCAGGAGGTGCATCCAGATGACTGGACAACTACGGCTAATGTGGTCAGGGAGACAGGTAGGAGAGGACTCGGGGTGTCATCTGGAAGGAAAGTAGATGAGACTTGGTGGTGGTATGAGGAGGTGCAGGAGTATATACAGGGAAAGAGGTTCACTAAGAAGAAGTGGGATTCTGAGAGGACTGAATAGAGTAGACAGGAGTACAGGCAGATGCAGCGTGAGGTCAAAGTAGAGATGGCAAAGGCCAAACAAGGGGCTTACGATGACTTGTATGCCAGGTTGGACGGTAAGGAGGGAGGGAAATATTTATACAGGTTGGCAAGGCAGAGAGACATAGATGGGAAGGATGTGCAACAGGCTAGGGTCATTAAGGATAGGGATGGAATCGTATTGACAGGTGTCAGTTTTGTGTTGGACAGATGGAAAGAGTACTTTGAAGAGTTGATGAATGAGGAAAATGAGAGGGAACTAAGAGTAGAAGAGGTGACTGTTGTGGACCAGGAAGTAACAAAGAT
>JAPTHA010173027.1:0-14895 GCA_029814585.1 Gymnapogon annona | reverse complement strand
TCTTGTTTTATATGTGCTGCTGTAACCTGAAATTTCCCCGTAGGGGACTAATAAAGGGATCTAATCTAATCTAATCTTAGCTCACAGACATGTTTGTAGGTGTCTTCCCCGGGACAATGTCTAAATAATTTGTTTACAGTTTTGAGAAATATAAATTTTGGACAAATGATCAATTTGCCTTTACTCATAACTGTCCATATTTTGATGGCTTACCATACGGAAATGGTTGGGGATATTAATATAGTTACTGTTGACCACTGACAGGAAGTCATATGTGGACTTTGAATTAATTAGATGAGTTCTCCAATGAAAGTACCACCCACTTCAATTGGAAGATCGGCCTCCTGCATCAAGATGACAGCACTCGAATGTAGTGGCAAAAAACCATACAACCTCGCAATTGTAACTTGTTATTGAGTTTTTGACAGAACATGCTGGAAATAGGGCCACTGGTCTTCGTTTTTACTCCTAATTTTGTGCTTTAACTATTTATTGGCAGGGCTGTGAAAAATATTCTGTCCTGTTCTAAAACTGACTTGCTGCTCTAGTTTCTCTGGTAAGATTCTACTAATGACAGTAAAGAGCTGAAAGTACCTCAGCCACATCGCCAAGTGCCCTTTGACAAATATTTAGCGTTTCAAAATAGTGTAATAGGGCAGTGTGGTACAGCTGTGATAGTTCACCACTGTTGCCCAACTGAGGAGTTTCTGTGTGGATGTTAACATTTTGAGTTGTCGGCAGATAGGCCAGGTTCCTTTCGTCGTCCAAAGACACAGGTCAATTTAAACTGCTGTGAACGTGAAAGTGAATGGTTGTCTGTCTTCATATGCCACTTGTAAAAAATGGATGAATGGAAAACGGTGTCAAATGTCCTTTCAAAAGCAGCACATATGACAAAAGGGGTGTTATTTTCAATCTGATGTCTATAAAGAAATATGAAATGTTTGAGGACTGTAGCTGAATCATATAGACATCCTATGTTTAAAATGGCAGAAATTCCCAAATGGTTAATCAAATATTTTTGTTCCCAGTTGTAAGACTAGGTGAACCCTTCCAGGGTGTACACTGCCTTCGACACACCTATGAGCTTCATGAGGACGAAATGGAAAATTGAACTAATATTTTTGTTTGAACCCTTTCAAAGCTCCACACTTGCACTTTGTCACTGACTGTATGTACACAGTTATATGAATTATTGCTCCACTGCTTAATAGTTTTTTAGTGTCATTGGGCAATAATCCCATGATGACTTTTCGCCTCTGCTCATCGGTGTCGTCAGAGAGGGTTGAAGAGCTGATTGGATGCTACTGTAAGTGATCGCTTTTAAGGGGCATCTCTGCTCAGTGGATGAATGCAAAAAATGAGAAAATAGCCCCCACTGTTCCACAGAAGGATAAAATAAAGTCATTTTTCTTCGTATTTGGTCTTTTTCAGAGGAAAGGATCAGGACATGCACCGTACTTAAAAATAGCATATTTTCTTCTTTTTTTACTGCAATCATCTTACTGTTGTTTTTTGTCTTCTGTCTCCTGTCTCCCTTCAGGTACCTGCACAGCATGTTGGATCTTGTTTACTTTGAGCTCAATTTTCCTAGTCCCGTTTCTGACCATTGCAGCATTATTGTTTTGCAAATATGGATCATTTCTGAGGTACAGAGACCTGAAACACCCCACACTCCAATTGCTTATATGTACACTAATCGTGTTTTTTTTTATCCTGCAGCGAAGTTGGACATGAGCTGATGAATCGTATGAGGAATCCAAAAACAGAGGCAGTACCGGCAGAAGAAGTTGCGATGGAAGTCAGTTGAGCCATTAAATTTTTATTAGGGATGCAACGGTACAGATCATCCACAGTTCGGTATGTATTTTGGTATGTCAGTCACGGTTCATGGTGCAGTACGGTTTTACACAAACACTCAACTCTAAGAAATGAGTCCTTTTTTTATTTTGACAACATACTGTAGTTGTAAACAACATCCCATGCATGTGATCGCTCGTATAGGCCAGCGCTTTTAGAATGTAACTTTTCATCTCCTTTCATGTACAAAGTGAAGAGTTGCCAGTAGTTTTCAGTAGCTCTGGGCGTCCAACTGACGGCAGACAGAACCATATAAGCCAATTCTGTCCGTGCTCCTGCGCTAATTAGATTGTACATATTGGGAATTACAGTATTGATGGAGTGACTGCGAGATGGGACAGAGTAATGGAGGTCAGGGGTCAAATGATGAAATGCATAGTCTCTGTCTCAACGGAGAATGGTTGCATGACTTTAGCAATGAAGACACCCACTGCGTTTGTAATTTGTTTATATTTCTCAAGAGCTGTTGAAAGGAGCGGCCAAAGCTGACGAAGTTCTCTGTGGACTTGAAACTGTCCAATCAGTCAAGGTTGTAGAGGCACAGAACACGTAAAGGTGTCATCGTGTAGCTGTGGCCCAACAACGCTTACACCTCGTGGTATGTCTCGCTGTTCTTTTTCCGTCTCTAGGGTTAAATCCAAAGTGTTCCCACACCGCATACTTGAATGTTGCAGATGCGTCTTCAAATTCCACTCAGCGTCAACAAAACGCCATGCAACCATCAACAATGTGGAAATGCGTATGATTCTGTGTCTGACTCAAACCTATGACAGTGGAATTTACCCTTCGTTAAGTCCCCTCCTACAACCTCCACTGACCAATCATACGTTAGCAGCAGAGGAGTGCTTGGCAATCGTTCCCCTCGGAGGCAAAATGCGGAAGCGGTCGACTCGTTATAATATACAGCCAACGTAAGTGGTCTGGAAATGTAATTTGAAATTGACAAATGATGCTTACCGTGGCACATGCTCGTACCGAACCGTGACGGGAATGTGACCTGTACTGTTGCACCCCTAATCTTTTCAGTACAATATTCCTGTTTTTCGTTCCGCTCAGAGTTAAATGTGCAACATTTGACAGTTAAAAAAAGAGCTCTATATTAAGATGTTTTACAATTGTCTCCCATAGGTATCCCCCTAATGATTGACGTTCCTGGAAAGATAAAGACGGACAGAAGCTTATTGACCGCTTTGTAACATGCCCATTCAGAAAGACGCAGCATTTGCAGTTGGTGTGTGTGTGTGTGTGGTGCGCGTGTGTCTCAGTCTCATCTGCTGCTGTCAACACCTTATTTTCATTTTCTAAGGGATTCTAAGAAAAGCCCCAGAATGTGCACTGATAAGAGCTCACGCAGGAATCAAGGACAGTCAGGGTGTGAAGAGGGATCTTCCAATCCTCCAAAAGTAAGAAGCTTTCAGTGACGTGCAGTCAGGGAAGGCAACGAGGGATGGCGTGACCTGACATCATCAAAAGAAAAGATAAATAAATTGTTACATTTAAGCAGTGATCTGTACTATACATTTAGTTTTAATATAACTTCACCCATTTCAGATGAATTTATAATCAAATTCGCTGAATTTACAGCAGCAGAATAGATTACACACATTACACATAGAAGACATACTCTGGATTCTCAAAAAAAATTGAACAAGTCTTAAATAATCTAAAAATATAAATATAGACAGAAGGGAAAGATTGTGCAACAAGATCAAGAAAGAGTCATTTTCATTTTCTATTATAACACCTGACAGCTGCAGGAAGGAACGGCCTGCGACACCTCTCTTTCACACACTTGGGGTGTCTCAGTCTGTCACTAATGGAACTCCTCAGTGCAGTCAGTGTGTGTTTGAGGGAGTGGGAGTCTCTGACCGAGATGGAGGCCAGCTTGGCTGTCAACCTCCTCCCCTCCTCCTCCTCCACAGCTTCCAGAGGTTCATCCCAGGACGGAGATGGCCTTCTTTATCAGTTTGTCCAGCCTCTTCCTGTGAGCTGCTGTGATGCTGCTCCCCCAGCAGACCACGCCATAGAAAATGGCAGGTGCATCTGTGATGAGGCAGATGATGGCAGAGTCATCAAAGAAGTTCTGTAGATGACAGGAAGGTGGTGGGAAAAGTCTGCATTGTAGCCGGGGAAGAGGAGCAGCACCAGTACTGTTCCCTGGGGTGTTCCTACTCTGCAGAGAACAGTGTCAGACACACAGCCCAGGGTCCTCACATAGTGTGGGCAGTTTGTGAGGTAGTCCATAATCCAGTCAGTAAGGTGGTGGTCCACCCCTGATTGGACCAGCTTCTCCCTAAGGCTGTCCAGCCTGATGGTGTTGAAAGCACTGCTCAGGTCCAGGAAGAGGACCCGAACAGAGCTCCCTGGTGTCTCCAGGTGAGACAAGACTCTATGAAGGAGGACGATGATGGCGCCGTCCCCTCCGATGCCAGGCTGTTACGCAAACTGCAGCGGGTCCATGGACAAGCTCACCAGAGGACACAGGCGGGTCAGGACCAACTGCTCCAGGGCCTGCCTAAGGTGGGATGCTTGACCCACAGGCATGTAACAGCTGGGGTCTTTGGAATGGGGTGTCTTTGGCACCGGTACCACACAGGATGTATTCCACAGATGTGGTACTCTCCCCAGTTTCAGGCTCAGGTTGAACAGATGTCCTACAATCCCACACAGCTGGTTTGAGCAGGATCTGAAGAGTCTGGAACCGAGGCCATCCGGACCTGCAGCCTTCCTGGACTTTATCCTCCGGAGCTGGTTTCTCACCTGGAAGGGTGAGAGGGACAGGCAGGGGGGCTGTGTGTCTCTATGTGTCGATGGGGAGTTTGGGGAAAAAGCAGCATTTTAGAGTGTTGGGAGATCGGGGGAGGGGGGCTGCTGCAGAACTGGCACGTCTCCTCAAACCTATAGAAATAGGTGTTTAGTTCATGTGTTCATGTGCCCATGTCTTATCCCCAGCTGCCTAGATGTTTGGTCCCTGCTGGCCTGAGATGGTCTTCAGTGCCCTCCAAACATCCCTGCTGTTATTGTCCTGCAGCAGTTCTTCCATTTTCCTCCTGTATCTGTCCTTCCCCTCCCTTATTTTCCTTGGTTCCCCCTGAATGGTAATGTAGCCGCAAGGGGGCACAAGCAAGTGTCTTTTTGTGCTGGTCCCAAGCCCAGATAAATACAGAGGGTGTGTCAGGAAGGGCATCCAACGTAATAACTTTTGCCAAATTGAAGGGTTGGCAGTACAAATACTGGCTCCGACTGTCCACATCTTGACGTGTCGAACAAGACACAAGACCTGAGCAAGACCTGGCAGGGCCCCCCTTGCATGGCAGCAGCCTCCCACTGGCGTGTGAACGGGTGAAGGTGAGGCCAATGGAAAGCGCGTTGGGCACCATAAATGTGTAGAAAAGCACTATGTAAGTGCATCTATTTGCCAATGTTTTTTAATGAAATGTTCCTTTTGGTGTACTACAATTAGAATGTGTAATTAAAGCTAATATGACATTTTAAACGTAACCCGTTAACTGCTGCCAATCAAATAGTGAATAAGCTACTCTGTAGCTTCATATGTTCGTAAACTGATTGCAATGAAGTCAGTGCCTCACACCCCGTCAAACACACACTGACTGCATTAAGGAGTTCCATTAGTGACAGACTCACACACTCCAAGTGTGTGAAAGAGAGGTATCGCAGGTCGTTCCTTGACAACGACTTTCTTGAACTTGTTGCACAATCTGTACTTTCCTTTTATATTTAGATTTTTTATATTATTTCAGAATTGTTCAAATTTTTTGAGAAACTCTTTGTGTGTCTTCTGTGTGTGTAATGTGTGTAATCTATTCTGCCGCTGTAAACTGAAATTTCCCCGAGTGGGACAAATAAAGATTTAATATCGAATCTCATCAGCCAAGAACTTCACTGCACGTCACTGGACACTTTTATATCAAAAGGTTGTCAATTCCCTTTTCCACCAGACTCCTAGCACCTTTTATTACCTGGAATATATTTTGGTGCGTAAAAGAATTCCTTGTTATCTGTGTCGTTTGAGTTTCCAAGTCGTTTTGAGAGAATCTGGCAAATACATTTGACAAGTTGCAGACTATTTTGAGTGTATTTGACAAATGTGCTCTGTGTTGTATTCAGATGGACAGGCAGGTGGTTGCAATGATGTTGTAGGTGCGAGACAAATTTTTCAGGGAAAGTTTGGACTTGAGGGGGAAATTTTTTGCTTAGGTAATATTGGTGGATATCTGCAGAGGTTCCAGGTTAAGAGAAAGTTTGTGGAAAATATCCTGCAGTGGAAAAAGTGGGGCTTACTGCATTTGTTTAACACACAATACAGCAATCAAGGCACTTTAATAGCACTATCCAATAAAGTAACACAACCGGGACACAAATATTCATGGGGGCGGCATCATCAAAGTGTTGCAACACATCTGGAGGCAAAATCCGTTGTGAGCAGAAGGACAAGTGGGGGAAGTGAGGTTAACTGACGTTAGGGTTTGTTTTGTGGCTCTTATCACCAACTGTTTTAACCGTTTTGCAAAGACCTCTCTTTTCCTTATCAACACGGATAAGCACTCATGCTGTTTGCAAACAAGAATCTCGAATCAGCCAGAACGTAAAGTTAATACTCTATTTATGACATCCTGATCCTTAGATCTTTACTAAACATTCTGTACCTTTAAAAACACAGTGATGAGACTGTGTCTACAACATGCCGACTCCTGTTGACTTTTGTGGGTTTACTCAAACATTGAAATTAAAAATCAAGGTTTTTGACCTCATTCGTGCAGCCCTATTCTGAACTAAAATGACACGACTAGTTCAGACATTCACACATGAAATGAAGAAACATTTTCACATGGTTTCCTCAGGATGGGTAAAGTAATACACTAATAGTCACTCTATGGGACTAAAGATGAATGACGTCTCCTGGCAGCTTAAAGACATCTTTTTTATTTTTTTATGTATTATTTAAGGAGCGCAGACATAGAGGTCACATACATTGTACTTAGTACTGGGTACTTTGGGACGAAGGTACTTGGAGTTAACTGGTGGACCACTGACAAATTGACTGAATTCATATTTAACATGAACTGGTATGAAGTAACACGTGTTGTAGGTTTTCCATCATAGGTTTTAAAATCTATTTTCATGAATTAAATGAAAATAGAAGTACTTTTCAGTCGCTTCTAGGGAAATGCTTAGTTTGCTATGTATATTAAAGAACGTGTGACAGATAGTGCCAGATTTCCAGACCATCGTGTTTATATGATGGACTGACTGATGTGGTAAAGCTTCACTTGAAATATGTATTGGTTTTCAGTTTGATTTGTAGTTTGTGTGATGGCTTTATTTTTATTTCAATCAACACTCTTTTTTTCTTCTTTTCTGCTTTTTCTGTGGTGTGTTTTTCGCTCTCTATCTTATACATTTCTAGCAAAAATGTCGTGCAGTTTTAACTTTCCACTCTGTTTTTCTAATGCCTCTTGGTACACAGTATAGCTACAAAGGTACTATGAGAAGGAAGAAGCTCCATAGACACTATTGTGTCTTTGTCCCATTGTCTGTGTCAATCCACGTTCCATTCACGGCTCTTTCATGTTATTTTGTGTCAACAGTCTGTTAAGCCACATGGGGGGTGCTTTTATCTCGCTCAATGTTAATTAATGCTACGGTCTTGTGGAAAAAAAAAAAACACATTTCAGTTTAGTGTTGACACAGTAGAGATGGGCAGGTAAATACAGGTTGACGGCTTAAAGTCAAAACGAAAACGGCAATAAACGGCCTCTGTAATATAAACTGCACATCCTTGCAGTTTTAATCCAAACAGCCCACATTCTAAAGGCAACTGCACGGCACTGCTTTTGACACACTATGTCCATGAATAGTGTCTTGCGTACAGGGAGAACTTGAATAACGCACAAGTTTTAAAAAAAAAATTTGTTTTGAAGTTTTGAAGCTGAAGTTTGAATGTTGGAACAGAAAAAATAAATAAAAGCATTTGTTTACTGCACATTCAAATCCAACAGACTCGTGGTCAATTGGAATTTCATGCTCAGTCATCTGCGTATTTTTTATTTTTTTTTCTCCATCACATGGTGTAGTGGTCTATAATTACTGCTGCCTGTGGCTTCTACCTTCTAGTGTTGACGTCAGACCAAATATTGACCATCAGATAAAACTGTTGGGGAAAAATATTGAGCTGCGAGACAAATCACCAGTGGCTCCTTTTAGGACATAGTGCATGTTCTGTCAATATCAGGTGCTGCTTTTGGATTCAGGCGACCCTTGATGAGCGCTCACACACAATGGAACCTCCAGCTGGGTCACTGCAGGACAGCTGTCACGCTCCCATCAACAGTTAAACCAGTCACACTGGAATTATTTGGTCTTTTTTTGGAATTCTACATGACACGATTGTTTGATTGTGGTACAAGATGAGGTGTGGCCTATTAGCTTTGGCGCAGCTTTCCGTGTCTGAGCGTAGTTTACATCCTGTTCTAATATTAGAAAGCACTAAATCAATATGCAGAGTAAATAGTATTTTTAAAGACGTTGAACACAAACGTGTTTAAGAACTGAATATCACTGGGAATTCAAATTAACTTTAATTTTCTATTAATCATATAGAAATGGCTTTATTTAAGAGTATATTATTGCATTGTTGTGGTTTTGTGTTTTAGCTTTTGAACCTACGACGTATTCACTTCATTGTAATCTCATGGCTGCGTTCATTCTGCGTCTGAATGGAACTGTTCAAACCCATTTCCTGATGTTTTTAAGTGTTTTGAGTGTTTCACTAAAGATTCAGCGTGTACGATTTAGGGGAATCTCTTTGCAGAAGTGGAATGTAATATTCATGATGCCCATGCACTGTGTCGACAGTCTTGCCCTCGTTTCCGTTTTAAGCTGTTTTGGAAGGGTATTTTGGTGCTATTTTTGCGTTTGAAGCAGAGTTAGACGAAAACACACAGTGGAACTTTTTATGTTGCCTTAAAGTCAAACTGAATGTCTGTTGTTAAAAAGCCTGAAAAGAGCTATTGCACTACTTATCCTTGCTTTTATACTGACAAAAAGCCCACAATAGACAAACCGAGTTCTAATTGGGCCATTGACGTTTTGAAGCGGTCGTCATAGCGATTGGTGAGGTTGACTCACCACCGCTGGATTCCTCTTAACTTTATGACTGAAACTTACCCTCTGCAGACAGTTATTCTCCTTGAACAGACTGTGCTTTCATTAAAGCAAGAAAAAAACGCACACACACACAAAGGCCTCAGTCTCAATGTGCCACTCAACACATTCCATGGTGTCTCGACAGGTACACTGACATTAAACGTCCAATACTTCCTCGGGCAGGTATAGACAAAGTGTGTTCTATTTTGAAACAGTATTAGAATATGTGGTATGATCATGACATCAAGGCCAGTAACATGAACACAATAAGGCCCTTTGTGTTTGATACAATACGCCTTTGAAACTGAACTCCTCCGCAGATGCCAAAGAAGCAGGAGAGGAACAGACAGAGATCTAGTTTTGCGCTTCATTGTACATGATCAGTTCTTTTAAATTATTCTTTTCGACCATTCCAGCACAAAACTGTACTGTCAGAATGTTTTTACTTATTTTTAGTTCACTGCGGGTTGGAAGATGAATGAATGAATGGTTTACAGTTCCATATTCACAACTGCTGCCCCCAGAAGGTCAAAAATATGTTGTTCAGCCACTAGAGGGCGTTGTAACCTTTACATGACAGGAAATGTTTTTGCCCAGAACCTTTCCACAGTGATGTACCGCTATTTATGATAATAAATGTCTTTTTTTTTTTTCACTGAAACTCAAGTATTGTTCCATGTTTAATTGGCCGGTTTGTGTAGATGTTCATAAAAAAATCTCCAAATAAATTCAAAGTTTATTGTATGCAAAGAAAGAAAGAGAGCATAATATGTCATTGTTAAAATGTACCTACAGTGATCAGTATTTGTCAAACTTCATGGTTTATGTTTATTACTCAAGGTTCACAGCTGTCAAACGTTTTGATCTGTAGACATTTGTAGTTCAAGTCCTTAACACGATATAGGTTCATCTGTGTAATGAAATAAATGATGTTGTTGCTATTATCCTCCTGAGACCCTGTGATGCAAGAGACATGTATTGTCATTTGTGTGAAAATCAGGAATGTTTGTGCAGTCACTCCTGGGGTCAAGAGAACATCAAGGACACGGGACAGATATTATCGATTATGAAATCAAATAAATAACACGTACAATCTATGTGTAAAAAAACATACAGAACCTTATTTAAAAGTCCAATGTTAAAAAAAAAAACAGGAGGCAAATGTAATAAATAAAATAAATACAATGTGGGTCCTTGTGCAAGACCCTTCACCCCACTCCCTAGTGTAGCCACAAGGGGGTGTGTGTCTCCTTATGCCGGTTAAAGCCCGGTTGTGTCAGGAAGGGCATCTAACATAAAAACTCCTGCCAAATCAAATATGCAAATTGGTGACCCTGGAAGGGAAAAGCTGAAACATCACAGTAAAATGAAATGACATACACTGCAGGTGGAGGTGATTGGTTCACACACATCAACATACACTCGTATACATGTACATATACACACACAACGTATTGGATTTACCCAGTTATGTAGTACTGGCCAACAGTTTGACTGTAGCAGGGAAGAAACTGTTGAAAAAACATTGTGTTTGTGGGTTTTTTTTTTGTAAACAAAGCACTATCCGCAGCAAAGGAAATGCCTTTAAAAAATTAGAATGAAATAAAACGTGTGTCTGAAACAAGCTGTTGCATCATTCTGTATCTGATCAAGGTAATTATTTAATGGAAGGGGGGGAAAAAAAACTTTCCTGGGTCTCAGGAAGTTATGCAGTGAGTGTTTTAAGTGTGTTTTAACCTCCGGAAAGAGAGAGAGCAAGATTGAACATAACTTGGAGAATGAGAAGAAGCAGAGTTGTAAGTATCACCAGAAGCACACACACATACGCACACCTGAAATGCATGTTTAATAAAATATCTAAAGGTTATAAATTATTATGAGAAGTCATACACCTGTTTAAAAAGAGAATGTGAATGTACATCAGTTAAACTGTTTTATTCCCTCCAGCTCGTCTTGTTGCAGTTTTCATTGATCCTGTATGTTTACAGTCTCTTCCTCTTTCTCACACACTGGACCCACATTAAAGCATTAGCGTATTGTATTCCAACGTAGTGTGGCATTAATTTCCAGGCAGTTTTCATAAATATCTTCTGTTTGCTGTAGGGAAAAAAAATCAGTATATTTTCAGCAAAAATAATGAAACGAATCATTAAAAAAATGTATTTATGAAGTAATGGGAAGATAATCAACACATTTACCTCTTCTGGAATGTTATTTCTGGGGAAAAAAATTGAAGTTATTGGAGTTGGAACTCAACATCTCTTCTACTTTATTATTAGTCCGTGTAGTGTGTGTGTTAGAAGGACTTTTTACTTACGGTGGAGACTTTTTGCACACTTTTCGAATGAACAAGGTCAAAATCATTATGAAAACCAGGCTACAGGTGCAAATGACAGGAATCATCACCCTCATATCCAGTTTTCCAGGTTTTTCCTCTGTGGAGACAAACAAACTGTTGTAGTCGTGATATTTCAACATAGTATTTGGAGAGTGTAAGATGACCGTTTCATAAAGGAACAGGAAGTTGCACTTGTGTTGTGAGGGTTCATAACGCCTACAGTCTCCTCACACACATATATATATTCACCAACCTGTAAATGTCATACGTTGCGTGTTTTGTAAATATTTTTTTTAGTAGAAGGAAAATGTGATGTGATAAACTATCTGTAGTCTCTCCATGGGTGTAAAGGTCTCTGACGGTGACAGAAAAGGTAAATAAATTTTGTCTTGTGTGTTTCCTTTGAGAATTAAATCGAATTTTAGTGTTCTGAAATGGATTTTTTTAAGTGTTTGAACAACTGTGTATCACCACTGTTTTCTGGTCTGGTGGTTCAACCTCAGGGCTCTCTTAGACCTTCCACCAGAGCCTCAATCAGCGGAGACTGATCTTCCAAAATTAAGAACATCTTTTGCACAGTCCAGCCTCTCGTTTAAAGGGGCTAGACTGTGGAACTCGCTCCCTGCCAAACCAATTTGAGCAAGTTTACAAGAGAGCTAAAACAGTGGCTGAAGTCTGGTCGGAGATGTAAATGGTGTTTATTATATTCTTTTTAAATTGTAATTTGAAAAGACCCTTGTGGACAAGTGTTGTAAATTAGCACCTGTGCTATGACACTTAAAACAATACATCCGGTTCGTCCAATGTTATTGCTATGTCCATATT
Organism: Gymnapogon annona; assembly: GCA_029814585.1. Classification (NCBI taxonomy): domain Eukaryota; kingdom Metazoa; phylum Chordata; class Actinopteri; order Kurtiformes; family Apogonidae; genus Gymnapogon; species Gymnapogon annona. The sequence continues at coordinate 2,705 of JAPTHA010173027.1, read as the reverse complement.
AAATAAATAAATAAAAGAGCAAATCACCCTTCATTAACTGACCCTTTAACTCTTAAAGACCTAGATCTGTCTTTGTGATGACTTCCAAATGAATTTTTCTCAACTTTTATCCATTTCTCTACCTTTCCCGAGTTATTTATTTGTGTTCATATTATTCTCTACATTTGGCATTTTTCAGTAAAGATCTGATATTTTCCTATGTCCGTGTAGACCAGTGGTGCTCCAAACGTCGATCGCAAAGGTATTGTGGGTAGATTGCATGGCATTAAAATGTAGGCCTATCATTCTGAAGTGAATGAAATTTCTCACTTGAATGAGAGTCGGTCTGACCACTGGAGTCACTGAGCATGTGAACATAGCCGCGCACTGTAGCAAGCTCGTGAGTTGACCATACAGACTGGATGCGTCCAGTTCAGACTATGCGTCCGGTCCATGTGCGTCCAGTGGATGACACACAAAAACTGTCTGATCGTTGTCAGTTTCTTTTTGATTCCCTCTTGGTGTTTTGCGGAAAAACGTAAATATTCTTCTTACGTCGCTATGTCAGCAGGAAATGGTCCCACAGTCAATCAAGCAGAGCGTTTACGAAAATCACACATTTATTACAGATTTTAGAACTCCGTGCACACATAAGGCGCACTTTAAAAGGTGCACCGCCGATTATTGAGACAATGACAGGCTTTAAAGTGAACCTGATGATGTGCAAAATACGGTAAGTCCAAGTACCGTTCCATCAGGACTGAGGATCATGTTGAAGTGTGCTTGAGGCTGGTGTCAGCAGCTACTGTCCGGATGATGCATCATATAATATACATATTATTATTCTATATATATATTATATGATTCATCCCTGGTTGGTTCCATTCAATGCTAGTCATCAGAGTAAGGTAATGAGAAAAAATTTACATAGTTGCATTGAGCAATATAGGTTCGTGCAGTTATGCAAGGTACACTTAACATATATGGTTCATGTAAATTATTGTCAATATTATTGTTAATACATTTTTGGGAATTTTAGAGTAGGTAGATCATTTTGACGTGGTCATTTTGAAAGTAGCCCGCACGCTGAAAAAATGTGAGCACCCCTGGTGTAGACGCTCATGAAAAATTCTGTGTAAAAAAACTATTTTAAAAACAAATTTCTAAAGCTATGTTACCAAAACTATATAAGCTAAAGAAAAAGTGACATTTACAGCCACTGCGGTTTCTAAAATTGCATGTTTTTCTTTTTGTGAATCATCGTTATGGAAAATGACATTTCCACCATTGCGACAGAGCATCTGAACGCCTAAATGTGTCATATCTGATGCCACCAAGAAGCCCAGAAACAGTTTTACTTGAGTCATTCCAATGTAACTAAAGTATTAGTGGGGCAAAATGTATGTCACATCTCGTGGTTCGAGGCTGTCAAGTCTTTGTTTTTTGATCTTGCGTGTATTGTTTTACATCATCTGTTTTTACTATCATTGAATACACACCGGTAATTATCAGCTCCCACTTTGCTTGCAAAACTAGTGGCATAATCTCACAGGTGTAGTTTCCTTCATGTTCCTTTTGGACCTTCTGGATGATCAGTGCATATTGATCATTTTTGGACACGGACATGTTTATTTCCAGTCTTAAAGCGTCTGGGTGTTGGTAGATGGGACTCTGTGGTTCAAAGCTGAGCAGGGCCGTCCCATTCCTTGTCCATGTTACTTGTTTAACTTTGTAAGGAAATGAATTATTACACTGTAGCTTCACAGGATTTCCTACTACCTCAGAGACTGAGCGTCTTTCTAAAAGAAAAAAGAAAAATCAGACGACAGTTATTATTAGTGTCATTGTTATTAAATGTTAAACAGTGCACAACAGATGTGGGGTTTTTTACCTTCTGTTGAGGAAATGCACACTATGCAACAGAACAGAGACGAGATCCTGAAACATGCAGACAGATTCTCCATCCCACCTTTAGACAGAGTCATGTTTTTGGCTTTAACGTATGCTGGTTAATTGTTTAACCTTTGTTTAAGCTATTTGCAGAGGTTAAAGGGCAATCAAAGCACGTTGTCCATACAATGAAAATAAACCGATCAATAAAAATGTTAAAAACTGATCATGAGAGGTGGCGTCTGACCACAGAGCAGTGATAGATTCATGCTCACGTTCCTTTAAGCGTGAAGATAAATGTAGTAACCAGGCTTACCTTTAGTACGTGCCTGCGTCTGATGTCTGATCTCCTCACTTTAACTCTGTAACTGTGGAGTAGCACTACCAGGGCTACAAACACAAGACTTAAATAGCGACGAAAACTCACATCTCCCCAAATGACTGCATGTTTGACATATACACGTATACGCTATAAACCCAAACTGGCCGAAACCCACAGAAGAAACTGTTTCCAGGAAGTGAATGTTGAGAGGATGTTGGTATGTGATGATTGTGGTGGTCGGAGGCAACGCACTTGTTGAAAGCAATGAACAGCTAAATGTAGCACAGCTCTCAATGAGCTGTCCAATCACCACAGCCGTACGCAGAAGTACGGAAAAAACAAAACTAGCATATGCATCTGCAAAAACACCCGCTGACATAATGTTTAATGTTTTATTCACAACAACCCTCACAAATATGGTGGTGATCAACAGGGTGGATCACCACCACCCTGTTGATATTGTTAATACATCTGTATATATTGACTGTATAGCCCATTAGTATAGTCCCTCTGT
>JAPTHA010172991.1:0-14910 GCA_029814585.1 Gymnapogon annona | reverse complement strand
AAAAAAAAGTAGTATGTAAACAAACAACTTAAGTATATGGTAAATATAAAACCACAACCTTTAGTGAGTATCATTTGTTTTTTTGTTTGTTTGATGGAATAAATGGAAGGAAACTCCCGGGTGTGTGTGGAAGCATGAGTATGCACGCACGTATGCAGGTATATACTGTATATGTGTGTGTGTATGTAGGAATGTACGTGTATATATTTTGGTTGTGTGTGCTTACTTGCTTATTTATTGACACGTGCCACATACTGTTCATGTATGTGCATGTTCATCTCTGGGACTTCAATCATGTATACCGTCTATGTTGTACAAGAATTGAATTGTTGTATATCTGTCTACTCGATTTTTCCACTCTTTGTATTCTGAAATTTCCCCTAGTGGGGCTATTAAAGGTCTCTCTCTCTCTCTCTCTCTCTGTCGTACAAGACTTCGATTGATGTATTTCTGCTGCTCTAATTCTCTACTGTGTATTTCTACAACTGTAACGCACTAATTTCCCTGTGGTGGGATCAATAAAGTTCTATTTTATCTTAAAAACTGGATTTAGTTCATTAAACAATCCCCAAAAGCAGGTGAGTTTTAGAAACCAAGCACACAAAATGTTATAAGTGTCAAATGGAATATATGGAAGACTGGAGAAGAAAGTTACTAGTCGTGGCAAAAAATGAAAGAAAATAAAATAAAAATAACTGTCAAAACACACAAACCAATTAACAAAAAAAGGGAAGTGAATGTGCATTTTTTGTTAGTCTTGTGAAACATTCAAAAATAAAACAAAAAAGCTGAGACTGACCCTAGAGGAAAGGGAATATACCTTTTACGGCTTTTCTTATTTTTTTCGTCGTCAAACCTTAGGAGGGGGCAGGGACACGGAGTTAAGGAAAGAAGACATACACGGCCAACAGCAAACATTCAAAATAGAGCCACAACATTTAGAGTTCCATCAAGAAAAACAGCGCTGGTGCTTTGCTTCCATTTCCTGAACGTGAATAACAGCTAAACATGCACTTTGGGTTGTTTTTTTAAATAGCGGTTTCTATGGCAACAGCGTGGACCTGCTGATAGCTCCAGTGCACTCCGAAAACCACTGAAATGGTCTGAAAGTATTGAGGCACATATTCATGGCACACCTCCTCATATGGCGTAAGGCAGTTTTTAGGGCATCCTTAATTTAGAAAATACTCAAACCCTAAGGGACAGCGCAAGTCGGATAAAGATGAAGTATCGGTGACATCTTGTCGAAACTAATTGACAAGAAAATCGGCATATGACTGTGGGAAATCGCAAGGAGAGTTATGGTGGACTGGCCAAGATTAACAGGTGACCGTGGTTTGTATTAGACACCGTGTCTGCAGGGTGAGGGAAGTTAAATTTAAGCCTTTTTAAGACCTTTTTTAAGGCCACTTTAATCAAATTTAAGACCTTTCATCTGTGATATAACAAAAAGTGTGGCCACATTGCAAAACATCGAGATAACAACTCTGTAGGAGAACATCCATAACAGTTTGACATCAAATATAAAAAAGTATAGCCAATCCCGCCCACAACTGAAGGATTGCTGTTGGTTCAGTTCTGTTGTGCTAAAACGCGGAGCAGTAATTATATATCTATTTTGCAGACTTACAAAGATTTCACTGTACAATGTAAGAAAATTCACTGAAATCTTGTTTGTGTTTGTGGCATTTTTAAGACCTTTGAAAGGCTGTTTTTAAGGACTGTAATTTTTAAGGATAATTGAGGCCTTAATTTTGGACAAACAGATGTAAGACTTTTCAAGGACCCAGATTAAAGCGGTGACACTGAATAAAATCTGCGCAGGACCGGAACATACTTACTGTTTGATACAATCTGGTATGGACACGTACTCCATTGGAACCAGTGTGGCAAGATCCATCAAACTGTACACATACTTGATTTTCTGACTAAACTTGGAGCTGTGGGAAAAACAAAACACGTCAGATTCTACAGGATAAACAGGACGGTCTTGATTTCTCACGCTGAGATCAACTGTACCTTATGAATGGTTTCGTGAGTGCCAGCAGGGTGCGAATAAACCACGAGGGGTGGACGATTATCAAAGACTTCAAGTTCTTTCTTAACCTAAACACAGGGTGAGAAAACCGACAGTGAACTGACGGATCTGACTCCATGTTGTTTGGAATTACAAATGGCTGTAATCTATTGTTGGAGTCGAAAGGATACCGTTTGTACAGGTTAAATTTAAGACTCTTTAAGACCAGGGTATTTGCAGGTTTAAGGGAGTTAAATTTAACACTTTTTAAGACCTTTTTAAGGCCGCTTTAATCAAATTCAACACGTTTCATTTGGCAGAGAGCAAAAACTGTCACCACATTGCAAATAGTTCTGTCCATATATTTAATGGACCTGACGAAAAAAAAACCCACCAAGATCCCAACTCTGTAGCAGAACATCAACAACTTGTAAAAGTTTGAAAGATCTGACAATCTTTCAAACAAATACGAAAAAGTGCATGTATCCCCTCCCCCCACAACTGAAGGATTGCTGTTGGTTCAGCTCCGTTGAGTTAAAATACACAGTAGTAATTACAAATTTGGCAGGTTCTTTACAAAGATTTCACTGTACAATGTAAGAAAATACATTGTAATTTTGTTTATTGTATTTGTGGCACTTTTAAGACCTTTGAAAGGCAGATTTAAGGATTAATTTTAATTTTTAAGGATAATTATTTTTGGACAAAGAGGTTTAAGACTTTTTAAGGACCCACAGTAAAGTAAGAGTCTCTAGAACAGAGTCTAATGTAAATTTTGTGACCATGCTGGAAAAAACTCATGACTCCTCTAAGTTACAAATGTGTTTCTTTACACCAAGAGACTAAATATTTCACATTACGTACACAGGAGAAAATGTTCTGTGATGGGAGCGGCAAAGTTAGCAAGAACCAGTTCCTAATTGTCGTATTATCTGTCAGGTTGGAACCGGGTCAACCATGATGACTTCCTGGTTTGAATATTTCCCAGAAACATTTAAACACAATACAACCAACAAGGTTACGCCATTATAACTTAAGACCAACTGCATGAAATTTAATTCCTTTTCAAGGTATTAAATGCAGATTTGTAAATTCAAGACTTTTTTAAAGCAACTCTGACTCTGCTCCCGGTCTGAGCGGTGTGCCGTCTCAGGTTAAACTCACCTCCTATCGATCTGTTGATAACATTTCCTCAGCCAACCGACCGTTGGCATCTTTTTCCGAGACGTCGCCCCATTCAAGTACACAATCATGTAGTTTTCAGCAACCAAAAGCTCCAGTGTGCCAATGACGTACCTAAAACAGGAACGTTTGGTTAGTGCCGGTTCTGAGGCGATTGCTCACTGGGTTTAAGGAAGACAGAGAAACACTCACTTGAATAAATTGTCCATGATGTATCTGTAATTTGGCTGATTGCTCTCGGGCATAAAGCACACAGCAAAAACAATTATGGCATTCAAACCGTCTCCATAATAACCTTGGAAAAAGCCAACAACATAAAAAAACACATCAGAAATCTGTCTAGTGCTTTTTTCAACATCATTTTGAGAGTCTGCCTTGAATAAACAATGGGCAACGACGCGTTCATGTGTAGAAATGGACCGATTATTGGTGACAATATTTGGAATTTTGACATATATTGGTATCTGCCCTTTCCAATCATACGGGCTGATATCAAGACATCAATTTTTAAGCTGGGTTATTTGAGTTCACATGCAGCCGCGCCTCTCTCCTGCCATTCCTGTTTCCAGCATTGTCCTGCCCATGGCAACATCTGAGTGGTTTAACAAGCCACAGCTCACTTAAGTGACAAAGCTAATCTGAAGCCAATCCCCACACCCACACCCACACACAAAAGTTTTCTCATGTGGAGAAGCTCCCGGAGAGCAAACACGTGTCAAAGGTAAACGCAGAAAACTCCCAAAATTGTAATAATAACTTATTACAAGTTATTATCTCATAACTTGTAATAATGTTACAGCTGAACAATGTAAAATCCAAGTAGTACAATGCAGAACAATGTAAAATCCAAATGAAAACACATGAAAAACTCCACAACTCACCACTACTAATGCTGCTGTGAGCTTTGTGTTCTATGATGTGAAAACTTAAGTGAAGACGAGGTGCTATTTAGGGTTTTTAACTGTTCTATGGAAATAGTGAGAGAGTAAAATTCAGGAGTGATTTATCGGAACAAAACGGTGGAACATTTTAAATCCTGTGTGAACTCATGAAAGCCCTAAAGGCTGTTTGTGTTCTGTCAGTTTTATTGCACTCATAGCAAAGACCGGTATTATACTTTTAATTTAGCTTTTGCCATATTAATAATGAATGATGTAGCAACATAGCTTAGAAAGACAGGGTCCCAGCTATTGCAAGGTAACATATAAAATGTAATATTGAAATCAACTTTAGACTTCCCCAAATGCCGTAATAAATGAACCATGATAAGTTGAGCATATGACAGCATGTGGCCACACCTATAACATTTGTTTTTTTTCAAACCCTTGTTGCACATGGGTGGACCTACGACTAAAAGTGCAGTCAGGAGATATTTCAAACAACCAACAACCTGGGAAGGCTGTATTCAACTTTATAAGAGATGCTTCTGAGTCTACTAGGGACTCCATGGACTTCTCTAGCTATTTATTTCCCATTTGTTTGGTTAAATAAACATGTTTTCGGTATTTAAAGCAAGTTACGTTTTTGCATTATTCAACAGTTTTACGCCCATTTTTACACTTTTACCACAAATGAATATCGGCTCCAAATATCAGTTATTGGCCTCCGTGACAACTAATAATCAGTATCGGTCCTGAAAATCCCACATCAGTCCATCTCCATCAATGCCATTAATGGTTCTTTCATCATGTACAACACAAACATACATTTACATGTACAATAAACACCATGATGTCATGTCGCTGACCTCCATGGCTGATGACTCTCTTGTAGGGTTCAATAGCCTTCATATCCACTCTGTGCTCCTGGTCTCCGATACGAAAGATCCTCCAGCGCCTCCCCTCGTCCCTCTCCTCCAGAGCGGAGAACTCCTGCACAGACTCCATGCCCTTCTGTAGTACTTCTGTGGTTTTTGGTTTAGGTAGGTCATCTACAAGACAACAGACAGCTTCAACACACGCCCTGCTCTTCCACCAGCTGGATCAGAGGAACGTCTGTAGTAGGAATCACATGTTCACCAAACCATATTAAAAGGGGAAAAAAAATTTCAAATACATGCATTTTAACCCTCAACGACCCAAACACTCACCAAAACCATCCACTGATCTAAAACGTTTAATAACATTTCAACAAATAATCTAATCAATATATTTTATTTCACTATTCAGTTTTGAATAGTGAACAGAACCATATTCCAGTAGATGGGGTTACTCTCCACAATGGGGAGAAACATGTAACATTAAAGCACGGTTTCTTCAGAGTTGCTGCCCGTGGACGAGGTGGCAGATTCAGAGTTGGACACCATGGCAGCATCTTGATTCGTCCTTCCTTTTTTTTTTTAAAAAAAGATGTTTTGAATTTTTATTTTTTTTTGCCTATTTGTTTATTTACTTAAGTGTGAATAAAGCAATGTCAAATGGAAAGAGTTCATTTTATCTGAGTTTTCCTGTGCCTCAATGTGTGTTTGTCTTGTAAAGACGAACCAGTGTCTCCCACGCCGGACCCACGTTCACTTGTGTTTTACGCTGACGTAATGATGTGGCTCCAACTGTAATCCTGACCTATGGAAACGCAAACCGGTTCTTTGGAGACACCGGTTGGAGACAGTTGAGCGCTGGCTCTAGCACCAGGTTCATTTTGGTGGAAAAGGGTTAAAAGAAATGTGCCAACTGCAGAGCTTCACACACAGCTTTAGAGGCACCATTTCACCTGATGCAAAGGATACATGTTCCTAACGTCACAAAATATTCATCTCATTCCATTAAATAAGACATTAACCTTCAAGGGAATTGAATGAACGTAAGTGGCATTTCAGACAGCAGACCATTACAACAGACTGTGGCTATTGAATAAGGACATTAAGTAACTTAGTTACAAAAAATCCAATTGCACTTCAGAGCTGCTTAAAATTCTACACTGCAGGTAAATGCATTCTCTGGGGGGAAACACTGAAACTGTACTCGGGTGAATGAGCCAGATGTGTCCCGGTAAAATGAACGGAAATAGAAGTTTAACCAACATGATCACAGTAGACCACAACTGTAGAAATACCATCAGGTCATTTCTTTTTATAGGCTGTAGAGCTCCATGATCAGTGTCTATTGCACTTACATGTTCCATGCAAAACTGTGAAAAATAAATCATGTGCCTCAGGAAAATACTGAGCATGCAACAAGCAAGATTAAAACAATACCAACAAAATCACCACACACTTCCATCTTTACATACAGCAGATCAGGCACAATGTTGTGTCCATTTCTCAAGATTTCATGAGAAAAATAGATATTTGAGGCAAAAAAAAAAGACAAACAAAATACAAACGCACTGGTGCTGGAAAATACTGAATACAATGCATCTCTAATGAATGGCTAAAATGAAACATAAAAATGATGCCATATTTCCTCAAATAAAACCAGTCGCCATTGTAAGCAGGGACAATAAAAGCTGTGAATAGCACGAACAAATAAAGGCCCGGCCCACAAAATACCTGCTAAGAGTCTCTCATTTTAATCTTAACTGTTCTGTCTTGGTGCCTGGCTGATGCCGTGTGCAATGTACTAGTAAATATATTCATTTTATTAATATATAACCCTGATAGAAATGGTTGAGGGCTTTTATTCTGAAACTGTTACATCAAGTGTTTATATTCAGACTGAATGATTTGTTTCAAACAGATTCTACATTTTGTACGATCGTAAAGAATTAAAAAAAATAAAAAATAAATAAACCCCTGCTTCTGATGCAAGTGTGTTTTGAACAAATACCCATTACCTTTTACGGTTCAGGCAAAATTAAACTGCTGCTATTATTTGAGGAAATACAGTATTACTGTTGAAACACTGAATTCATTGTGGTGGGTCGTCAGATCTTGACCAAATTAAAACACTTCTCCAGTGGCAATTCGCCACCGTTTAAAATTCATAGGATATTTTCAAGAAAATGGGATGCCATGCACAGTAAAAGACAAAGATATGACACACCTTGTGATTTGGCAGAAGATGGAACAATAATCAGTACAATTGGGTTGATTGACTCGTGGTGTGCAGAAAAAAAAAAGGACTGTTTAACAGACCTTACCATAAGGGAGAGAGAAACCTGCTGCTGGCCTGCTGCCTGTTTCCAGGCCAAGAATGGAAACAATTCTTCCGAGTGACAAAAAGGAAGGCAGCAGTGTGAACACACAAAAATGACAAAGAACGTTGTAACTATATGTAGCATGGTCACCCAGGTACTCAAACCTATGAGATAAGAAGCAAACGACCAAAAGCCTACAGTGTTAGTGTTGTTTTCCAGTGAAGACACTCAAAAGACTGTATTATTATTATTTTTTTTTTTTAAATCAGAGGGTGGACCTAAAGCACAGAATGTACTATATCTTTACACTCATTACCATGTCAGTATTCTAGCAAAATGGACTAGTACAGGGCATCTGCAGGTTTAAGGAAGTTAAATTTAAGACTTTCTTAAGGCCACCTTAAGACCTCTCATCTGCGAGATAGAAAAACGTGACCACATTGCAAATAGTTTTGCAAACAACCCAACGATTGCTGTAGTTTCTGCTCATTTCTGCTCCAGTGTGCTACAACACAAAGCAGTAATTACAAATTTGCCAGATTCTTTACAAAGATTTCACTGTACAACGTGAGAAAATATTGCAATTTTGCTTATTGTGTTTGTGGCGTTTTTAAGACCTTTGTCAGGCGGATTTAAGGACTAATTGTCGTTTTTAAGGATGAATAAGGCCTTAAATTTTGGACAAACAAATGTAAGACTTCTTAAGTCCTTTTGAGGACCCGCGGACACCCAGTAATAGAGGATGATCTCTGTGTACTCAATCTGTTATGGCTGATCACATATTACTGAGTCCTTACCCTCCCATTCAAATTCATTGCTGTTGTCTGAAGGTGTGTCTATGTCGTCGAGGTCCAGCTCTGTGCTTTCATCCAGCTCATCGGAAAGAAGAGAACCTTCACTGCGATCGAGGGTCAGACTGATGTCTGGAGCTGCCAACTTCTTTTTCGTCTTCTTGTCATGGTTCACTGCATAAACTAGAGTAGACGCCAAGCCTTCAGTTTTTGTGAAGAAAAAAAAAATTCCTTGTCCTCAATACATTACTCAAGTGCCTCAAATATTGCAGTTGAACCCAACATGTCCACTATTCCAGTACAAGGAGTTATATACAATTTCTTTATCAAAGTGATTGTACAGTGTGTAATTAAATAACAGTGCTGAAAAAAACTCCTCACTTGTGTGAGTATCAGTGACATGGTGGCATTTAACAGCCAGTGTTGTACAAGGAAGTGTTAGCATCAATGTTATAAAGCTAACAAGTTGAAGTCCGTGACAATGATTCTTCTGCAGATTACTTCCTTGAAATTACCTCAAAAGCAATCGTTTTAAATGCGGGGTTCTCTGGTCCACCTTCTGAACTATGATGTGCGGTGAGTCTGATTACACATAGTGCGGACATGTTAAAATACTGCGTTAAGCTAAGCCTGATGAATATGCACTTGGTGCTTTAGTTTGTACTGTGCAGTTTGGGCAAACACTACACACTAATCCGTGTTCGTTACCGTGGTCTCCCTCTCCGGAGGTTCCAGCAAAGAGCTCATCTTCCAGCTCCTCTTCCTCTGGTAGAGGCCTAAAGACAAAAATAAACAGGAGAGGGTCGTGTACTCTCGACGACTTCTCTAACTTTCACACCGTACTGTGAACCATGCGCTAGTTACAATATCATAAGGGATTGACAGAATACCTTGGAAAATCCTCGTCTTGCCACTCCTCCTTAAGCTCCACTCCTTCCATCCTTAGACGGGCTTCTGTCGTGGCCACTGACTCTTGGCGCTCCAGGCTGGGAGGAAAAATTTTATGCTTTTGTTTCACTTGTGTCTGCAGGCTAAAAAGCTTCCTTGTGCCGCAAACACATTAAGATCAAGAGCCGGTTTTGCAGCGACTATCTTTGACAAACAAATTCCCAGCGCAAAACTGCTCATCTGTCAGAAGTAGCTTGTGACTCGAACAATCCTCAAAGGATTATGGGGGAAGTATTGGTTTGACTGATCTGTCGAGAGTCTAAGGGATTTTTGACAGGGAAATCGTTTGCAAAGTTAAGATTTTACAATATTAGTGTACACAATACTGTGGTACATTACAATAAACATGAGCCAGATTTGTATCAGGAAGGCTGTTAGAGTGACGAGGCTTCCTCTGGTAGACCAATAGCAGCCTCTACTGACAGACTCAACGAGCCTCTCTATGTTTGCTCTTAGATCACAAGCTGAAAATAAATATTTGTGGAATGCGTTACTAGAACCAAACAGATTAACTGGTATAATTAAACCTTGACAATCAGTCCATATGCTATAATATAGGTTAATAACATGTTTCCCTGCCTCTTAACAGCTTAGCATAACCCCAAGTCTAGGAAACCCCTGTTTATGTCTGCACATCTAATAGTATACTGCTTGAAACTCAGCCACGTAGACCTATTACTGCATGTTTCCAACAGGAAAAATAATTTAACATGCCTAAAAACACGCAGTCTAAGACGAATGCTGTATGCTTTTACGTTCATCCAAACAAAATATATATTCCTGCATGTACATCAAGAATTTCCTAAACAGTTTTCGCTTGCCAAGGGCCACAATCAGATCAATGGTCTCTTTGAAACGCTTACAGGCTTTTTGTAAAAGCTTAAGTCGTGAAGTATAAGCTTCCTGCTAATGCTGATCATGGTATCTGTATCTTTGCGGTACAAAGCTGCCTTTGGTGCATTAATCGCAAACATGACTGTATTTATGGTCCCAGACACCAAAAAATTCTGGGAATTTAGTACTCAGCATTTGCTAATACATCAGTTTAGCTCTTTGCTTAAGTATAAAACTAATCCACATAATTCATCTGAAACCCAGCTGCGAGAAGTCTTAGTGCCAGTGTAATTATGTGATTTCTTAAAAAGGAAAATGTTGGAATGGGAGTGTGTGGGTTATTCTAGCCATGTCGTAAAAAGCAACCAATCATACTAAGAAGTCAATTGGAAGAGATTAATGAATGCTTAAAAATGATAATAACACTTAACAGTGACTGAATTTTTCAAATCCTGACTAGACTTAGCATTTCAATTAATGAACATAGTTTAAGATAAATTGCATGAAGATATATAAAGATGCTGATGAGATGAGTAACAGAGATGTAAAACTAATAATCTTTTGGGGGATGCTTTTGTGCATTGTAACTGTTCTGTTTTGCTGATATTTTTCCAAGACATCTTTTTTTTTACATTTATACTTTGTCAGCCACATCCAGCCTTCAAATCGTCTTGCAAAGTGCGGCAACATTGCTGTAATATAATCTATTTGCAAAGCTGTGAAAGTTGGCTGAACCGGTATCAAAAAAGTCTCATTCAGGTGCAGATGTGTCTATGTCAGACAGATTTCAATTCGATTCAGGACAACTGTAATTGAGCATGGGGTCATTTCTCAGATTTGGTGTGTGTGCTGCAAAATTCAATCATTCTGAAACTTGCACATTGTGTAGTTTAGTGTGGTACCAATATCTTTGCACCTACAGTGACATGCAACAGTAACAGCAACATCGTCACAGTATGGCAGGACTACTAATGTGTGTGAACCTTACAGTTCACGGGTTTTAGCTGTACCATGTCACAAGGGTAACTCTAGGACTAGTTGTTCCATTTTGTGTTTTTGTTTTCCAGGACGATATTATAATAGAACGTGCACCCGTTGTTGTTGCACAGGGCACAACAAATAACACAAGGCTGCACAGGTTTTTCCATTATTACTTTCGCCCACTTTGTAACAGCAGGCAAACGCATTTCATAATAGTCCATGTATACCTTACGTCTTTGTGTGTTGTGCAAACCAGATGACAAATTGGAGGACACCAAAATGTTTGGGATTGACAAGTCCTCTCAGTTTATATGAATGACACGTTAGCTAAGAAGTGTGTGGTGCGTATTTGTGAAAGACTGTCGTCATAGTGCTTTCGACAGCATTTAGTTGTCATAGATTGAGTCAAACTTCTGCTTTGGCTCTGAAGAAGCTCTTCCTTTACAGAGTTCTGTGAAGAAGATGACATGTAAACACGTTGGAGAGTCACTGAGCTGTCACCGCTTTAAAACCCAGAATACGCAGATGTTTAGAGACAAATAGCAAGCTTTCTTTTGGTTCAAGTGTAGAGGGATATGGAGACAAAGACGTTCTTGAACGGACACGTTAAACCACAATTTGACTTGCGTTTCCGCGTTTCTTTAGATGTAGGCCAAACATGAAAGGGCTGACACCTCATCCTCACCTTCCAATAGGTCCAGAGTTGGAGTGTGGATGAGGCAGGCTAACCGGGCTGGAGCTTCTGGCCTCTGACGTTTTCTGCTCATTGCCTGGAGTCGTCCTTTCCTGTGCTGTGCCTCTTGTTTGGGTTTTTAAACTCTCCTCAAGTGCCTCTTCGCCATTTCCAAAAGCAGAGACGGCGCTACTTTGCAACTCCTGCGATTGCTCCTCATCGGCTTCTCCCGACACTCCAGAAGAAGAAGGACTTAACGTCTGCCTGCTGACCAGATCCTCACCGGTCCTTCTGGGTGTGACAACAACTGGGCTGCTATTGTTCACACTCGTATCACTTAGCGTTACACCCTTCAGCGCCGCTTCACTCTCAATTACATCAGATGCCATGGGTTTTTTTTTTCCTCCTTTCTTCCCGGTGTTAGCACAAACCCGGCAGTGGCGGTCCTAAAAGTCAAACTATTAAACCACCGGTTCACCGCTGAACCCAAAATCAGTCAGATGGCTGCATCTGACTCACACAACTCCTTTAGAAGTTTGTGGCTAGGTTGCTAGCTCTGGTCAGCTGTGATGCTAGCCCTAAGCACAGTTGTTGACAGCTAGCTATGACAACTAACGGCATATCTCATTAACTAAACAGTGTAAAATGTCGCACAGGGTGTACAGATGTAGTCACCTTTCCCAAGTGCGTCACAGAGTCGATCAAAGTGCTCTAAATGTGTACGAGCTTTGCATACAAGCAGCCGTGTGCAGTGGTCCAACTTATCAATTTCCTTCCTCCAACTTAGACGGTGCCCGGCCAGTGTAACAGTCACGCTACCTTACGGGCTACAGTTAGCATTAGCTATCTTAGCAGCAGCAGCAACAAGCTAACGTTGTCCGGTAAACACCACACATGTAACCGAGCAAGCTGTCAACAGTGGCACGCGTTTTGGACAGCTGCTCAACGAATCGCGGTAATGTCCACTGTTTAACGAGAAAGTCCTCCGGCGTTAACGTCTGCTATGTAAGCGGCACAAAGTAGTTATTTTCCGAGACCGCGGTAACGTCAACGACGTTAGCATAGCTGCCCGAGAGGCACTCTGTTGTTACGCTTCCAGCTAATGGTAGAGTTGTGTGGGGTTGCCAGTTGTGTGTCTTGAAACTTTCTGTACACTTACCCTCCTTGTTCGCAAAACAACACGCAAACGTAGAGGCACACACTGACTACACTGCATCTTTAGTCTTATATTTTTTTGTGTTAAATTTCCTCCGTATGCATTCTAATCAACGCTGTACTGCCTCGCATGGATGTCAATGCATCAATGCTTTCCATTAGCCCCCCCCCTCCTTGCACCTTTGCTGCACATTTTGCACTACATTGTACTTATCTGTAATTTTATACTGTTTCTTGCAATTTTATACTGTTTTGTTTTATACCTGCTGCCAAACTGACTTTCACAGTAAACGTTGTTGACAATGTTTATAGTGGCAATAAAGGATTATGATTCTAATAGTACCTCCCTTCGGTATTTCATAATCGATAACTATCGGAATACCTTTAATGGACATGCTGTATCCGTCTGTATTTTTACATGTTTTATAGAAAAAAAAGAGAGCGCAAAAGAGAATAAA
Source organism: Gymnapogon annona (assembly GCA_029814585.1). Lineage (NCBI taxonomy): Eukaryota > Metazoa > Chordata > Actinopteri > Kurtiformes > Apogonidae > Gymnapogon > Gymnapogon annona. Next base: position 1,797 of record JAPTHA010172991.1, on the reverse strand, counting down.
AAAAACAAGAGAGGCAGACAGGATTTTGTCACGACACCTGTATATGACATCTGGTGGCAAATGCTGCTAATAACACGTAACACAATCAGATCTGGCAACCCAAGGGATCTTTCTCCTTGCCTTGAAGTGTTGAGGTGTCACTCATGAGGTTTTCACTGCCCTCTGCTGGTACATGAGATTCAACAAAATCATTCATTCATTCATTCATTCATTCACTCATTCATTCATTCATTCATTCATTCATTCATCTTCCAAACCCGCTTTATCCTTTGCAGGGTCACTGGAGCCTATCCCAGCTGCTCAAGGGCAAAGGCCGGGGGGGGGGCACCTGACCCTCATCATTCACACACATTCATACACAGGGCGGAGGCGCATGATCAGAGAGCGGGAATCGAACCACCAACCCTTCAGTTACCAGACAACCTGCTCTACCATCCGAGTCACGGCCACCCCTTTACAAAAGTCATTGACTCTTCATTTATTTATTTTGCATTTGTTCTGCTGTTATTTGACTTTTCCACAACGGCGTTCTATTGGGCTATACTTGATTGGCTTTACACCAGACTTCCCTGGCCCTTTCTTTATGCAGTGTATTTCAAAAGAATCTAAATGGGATCATCTATTGGAGATCTCTTCATCAGTTCATTTCATTTCATTCATTCATTTATTTGTTTATTTCAGGCAATGGTAATCTGACAACAAAGGAAATCACCACGACACAATTAATATCAATGTTTAAACAAGAAAAAAACAACAACAACACAATTTTCCAAATTAAATATGACAGTCTATTGCCTGAAATGGAGTGGGAAGAAGAAAAGTTATTTAATCCCACCCCCATTGCCCTTTAATTTAAACAAAATACACTTCAGTGCTACAGTAAGGCTTTAAACTTACTAATTTAAAGTAATAAGTAAGACAACACAACCAACAATAGTAAACAACAACCAACAATGATAAACAGACAACCAGCAATGATTCTCAATGGGACTATCACCTAAATTCACATTTCCATCAGAGGGTTAATATGAACGCTCAAGTTAAAGAAAGAAAAAATTGCATTTATATAACTGATGTCAGAAGGAGAGTTAGAATACTGTACATGCAATGGCGTGAATCTGTCATGAATCGATATCTATTGATATTGGTGTTTGCTTCACTTTGTTGTCGATCATACTGTTATGACTTAAGTTACAGTCATATATTAAGCTATATATATTTTTTATCCATTTAGATTACGTCACTGCATTGACTGATTGGTATCACACATCTACAAATTACTGTACAGTGACAAATATAAACACTGTCTTAAATCAGAGCCCCTGAAATATAAAATAATTGAGAAGCACTGTCTAAAATCAACATGTCTCAGATTCTGGATTTCAATGGTTGTTGTCACTTGAATGGATGTCGTCTATACCACCAGTGACTAACCTTTACCACTGGGTGGAGGCAGATGTCTACGAAACAGCTGCAGTCTGGGTGATGCCTGTATGGATAAAAAAAATTCAGCCCCAACTCAGTCCTTTATGAAAAGAATGCCGTGGATGTGATAATTGAAGTGGCATTTTAACATAAATATATCTTTTTGGAATATTTAAATCAAATATTATTTGATATTTTGTTATTTATTGAAGTCAACACTCAAAAGAAATCTCACCAATAACTTTGAAAGCAGAGTAAAAAACAAAACAGCAAACTATATATATATATATATATATATGTATATGGATGGATAGATAGATAGATAGATAGATAGATAGATAGATAGATAGATAGATAGATAGATAGATAGAT
>JAPTHA010172975.1:0-31712 GCA_029814585.1 Gymnapogon annona | reverse complement strand
GTGTGTGTGTGTGTGTGTGTGTGTGTGTGTGTGTGTGTGTGTGTGTGTGTGTGTGTGTGTGTGTGTGTGTGAATGCATACATGGCTCCTATTTTTCCATAACGTTCTAGTGCTGCAGCTGTAATGTCTTCACATATGTTGTGTGTTTCTTTTTATCTCAACATATTGATTCTTTATCATGGCTTTTTTTTCTGAGTAGTGTTACGTGTAATTTTATAACCCACAGAAATACCTAAATTGTTGTGGACTGCTGAGGTTTGGGCTTTTCCCACTGTTTTAAAATGTATTCAATTGCTGTTTATGTTACACAGATACATACACCTTCATCCTGTGTCCTTTCAAGCACAGTTTCTCTGTTATATCTGCTCAGTGCATGTCGTGTTTGCACAACTCACCCAGCACTCACCTGATATACTTTGGTAAACACCTGTCCCATCACCAGGCATTATAAAAAGACCTATCACTTAAATCCCATAAATGCAAAAGTGGCCCTTGAAATAGAAGAAATTACACTGTTCGCTTGTCACAAAGACATTTTAACTATGTTTCAAAACACAGTGTCTCAATTCTTGCCTTTGACCTTATTTTTCCTTTCATGTAATTTAGTCCTGATTCACAATGGAATTCTTCAGACAGATGTATAACATGTCTGTCAATTAATATGCAAAGCCAGGCATAGTATAGAGTTAGAAGACATGTTGCTGGAAAGATGTTTAAATAATTCATATTCATTATGCTGCCAGGGAATTGTTTTTGCTTGTGTGTGTCTGCTTGAGATATCTATAACTCATGAATGGATGCATAAATCTTAACTTTGAAGGTCAAAGTTAAAATGCAGAAATAATTATACTTTGATCCATCCAGCTGAAGAAATGTTTTCATGCACAGTCTACAGAGTTTGGATCAGTAATTTGTTTCTGTCTTTGTCTTACAGAAAGAATGGCTTTGCCTCAACTGTCAGACCCAAAGGGCCATGTCGGGTCAGCTGGGAGACACGTCGCCTCCACCCATGGCTTCCCCAAACAAACAGCCACCTGCTCCTGTACCCCCTACAACCCCTGCCCCTGCCTCTGTAGATAGCAAACCTGTAGTAGAAGTACCAGCACCTGACACCAAGGTAGTACCCATAACCAATCCCACATCTGAGAATGCCAGTGTTAAATCCTCACCTCCTATTATTAGTCATCAGGAAACACAGTCAAACATAGAAAAACAGATGCTGCAGCAAGAATCTCCAATTTCAGAAAGTGTAGTTGAGAGTATCTCTGAAATTTCAGCAGCTCAGCAACAGCAGAGATGCTCAGAGACATTAGAAGCCTATCCAAACCCAGAGACAGGGCCAGCTAATGTTCAGCAGCAAACACAGGGTGTCTCTGTCAGTGAAATCCCATCAGTTGAACAAGAGCAGAACAGCACAGGGAACGTAGATCACCCGAGCAGTGAGACACAGCCATCAAACGCTGACCAACAAATGAAGCTGCCCAATGTCTGTGAAATCTCAGGAGTTCAGGAACAGCAGAGCAACTCAGAAAAGCTGCAAGACAGTAATCCAGAGACAGAGGAGTCATCTCATACTGATCAACAAACACAGAGTGGAGCCATTGGTGTAGATATTCAGGGATGGCAAAGCAGCTCAGAAAAGGCCACAGAGGACGAACCCCTCCCCAAGAAAAGTGAGGAGCAAAATGTATTGAGTAAAACAGATTTAGACAATACCACCCTCACAGACACGGAGCGAAATCCCAAGATTAGTCAGCTTGAGGCAGCAGCTCCTTCCAAAGATAATGACAAGGTGGAGGCCACTCCAGAAACTCTTCTAGAAGTGACACCAATTTCGAATGAGCCAAAGCCTGCCTCAGTTCCTGAAGTTGCCACACAGGAAATTCACATTCAACCTTGTCCAGTGATTGAGCATATAGCTACAAATGTAAAGGAGGACAAAGTAATAGAGGCTGAACTTATTCAAACAAATGAGAAACCCCAGATAAACATAACTCAAGTTACTCCAATAGGACAAGCTCAAGCAGATACAGCTGTTGACAATGCTATGTCATCAAAAACTCAGACTGAAACCTTAGAATCTGACAGCAATAAAGAAATTAATGCAGAAATTAATGCACAGTTAGAACCAGTAACAGAGATGGAAGGAATAACAGAATATGCTCCTCACCCTCTGGTGATGGAGAGGACCGGAGCTGGTGATAAATCATATGAAGGAAAAGGTTTTGAACAGGATGGAGATCCGATGAATGCAGGTGCAGATAGGGCTACTGAGGTGAAAGCTATAGAGAGTAGAACTGTTGAAGAAAACGATTCTAAACAGAAAACAGTTGAAGAAAATAACCAGGCACCTCCTGAAGAGAAGATACAATCAAGTCCAATACCACCTTCAACTAAAACAGAAGACATAAGTCCGATAATAGAGAAAAAAAATTCTAAAGTGTTAGGAGGGGAAGTTCTGACTATAAAAACTGAAGAGCGATCATCAGTTGAAAAAAGCTTCTTTGAGACAGTGTCATGGGCAGAGAAGTCAGAGGAGGAAGTAAAACCTGCGCTTGAGGCAGACATTTCAGCGCTCAACATGGAAAAGCACACTCCTCCATGTGCAGTGTTAAAAGCAGAAGTTGGAGGTGTTAGTTCCCCTGGTTCTAATAGGCAAGAAAAGGTGAATGTCAAAGATCCAATTCAAAGTTTAGATGTTTTATCGGCCTCAGCTGTCAGTACTGAAACACAAGTCACATGTGAAGCCTGTGAGGAGAAACTCGTGCATGGCGAGACAGACTGCGGTTCAGGGAATGCAAATAGTACTGTTGAAAGTCCTCACAAAGCAAAGGAAGATCTGTTCACTCTGACAGGCTGTGATGCAAAACAGCTTGAGAATGTCACTGAGAAAAAAGTGTCACTCATGGAGAACGATGGAACTAAAATTGTTGAGTCTCAGCCTGTTGGTGGTAATATCGAGGAACCTATTTCAGCATCAGAGCTTAGCATAGTCTGTCATAAAAACGCCAGTGCAGATTCTGATGTTGGAGACAACACAATATCAAAGAATGTGGAAATACCAAAGACTGTTACTGAAAATGGAGGCTTGTCTGTATTAGATGCCCCTATAGCAAAACCTGATTCCCTTGCCTCTAAGCAGGACAGCGGCTCAAAGGAGGACAATATTAACATGAAGGAGAAAGTGGAAGATAAAGATCTGGTAAAGCTTAGAGATAAAGATGCAGTAGTGTGACCATAGCATAGTGTTATTTGTTTACTTGTATATTTTACATTCTGTTGTTCTGTTTGATAGATGTATAGATGCACATGAGAAATCACTGATATAGAAAAATAGAGGGTAAACTACCTTTATATACCATATAACAGCCAATCCTTTGTAATAATTTTATCTGCATTCAGTTTTCATTTTAAATTTTCATGGTTTCTGTAGGTACGGAGTGTTACAATGACCCATTTAAGTGTATCTACATTGAATGAAATGTAACCTTTCCACATAAGTGAAAGAAATGTAGCATAGTTGACTAGCTTTTTAGCAAGTAGATTTACAGAACCTTGGTCTGCGTTACATTCATGGTTAGGCATTATTTTATATTGTTGTGAAATATCTCATTTTTGTAGTATTGCAACAATATGTGCATATACATATGATTCATGTTTATCTCAAACAATCAACATACTTAAAATGTTTTATTGCAGTCTCTGGAAAGAGCTTAACGGTGCTATTTTTTCAATCTACAGCTAAAAACAATGGAGACATTGAAGGAGCCCAGAGAGACAGAGATGGCCACCAAAGATGGAAGCCCCACCAGCCCCTCGGATTTGGCAAAACTAGAGAGCACAGTCCTTCCCATTCTCAAAGCACAGGGAAGCACAGAGACCAAACAGGAAGTGGCAAAGTCCATTGACACTCCGAAGACAAGGCGTAAATTAGAGGTACTTCCTCTCTCACCTGACTCGCCCAGCTCAGAAGATGACAAGGAACTATCTGACAAGAATACCAAAGGAACAACGAAGAAAAAGCTCCTCATGCCCACAGATATCAGGGCTGAGTCACTAGATGATAGCAGTGAAAGCTTTGGAAAAGAGAGCCCTATGTCAGGGGATGATGAGGAGTTTATACGAAAACAGATCATTGAAATGAGTGAGAATGAGGATGCTTCTCCCTCAGATGAGGAAAACCTTATGCGGAAAAAGATCAGAGAGGATAAGAAGAGACAAACAGGACTGGACAACACAGAATCTGTGGAGAAGAGTGCATTAGGAAAAGCCAGGCGTCTTACGAAGAAAACCACTATAAGTCCTGATGATGAAGAAGATACAAAAATCCATGGCTCGTTGGATAAACCTGCTGTTGATACGGAGGAAGGAAAAGCTCCAATACTAGAGGAGAGTCAAAGTGGCACTGCAGTTCGTAAATTCCAGACTATGGAGCTGAATGCAACCAGCATCCCCATGCGCATACCTGCTGCTGATGGAGAACTAGAGATGGAGAGCCTTACAGACTCACCAGATGATCGATCTAGAGGTGAGGGATCATCCAGCCTACATGCTTCCAGCTTCACTCCGGGCACATCTCCAACATCCCTTTCCTCACTGGATGAAGACAGCGACAGTAGTAGTCCTAGCCATATTCGCTCTGGTGAGGGTAAACAACACAGGAAAGCCAAACACAGACAACCTGGACAGGTGCTGCCAACTATTGAAGACTCTTCTGAGGAAGAAGAGCTACGTGAAGAGGAAGAGCTGCTCAGGGAGCAAGAGAAACAGAAAAGCTCAGGGAAAAAATCAAAGAAAGACAAAGATGATATTCGATCCCAGAGGAGAAGGGAGCGTCCAAAGACACCTCCAAGTAACCTTTCCCCAATTGAGGACGCCTCACCCACTGAAGAACTGAGGCAAGAAGCTGAAATGGAGGAAATTAGACGATCATCCTGCTCTGATTTCTCTCCAAGTATTGAGTCAGATCCTGAGGGTTTTGAAATCCATGCCTCCAAGATTGCAGCAGTCCAGAAGACCTACCAACTGCCCACATCTGTATCTCTTCACTCGCCAACTGATGATCAAAGCATAAACAAAACAGAGAAAAAAACTCTGAGATCTGCAGATGAGGCTTATGAGGAAATCCTGCTTAGGGCCAAGTCTCCAACAACTGACAAAGGTGAAATCCAGTCGGAAAAGGAGTCCCTTTATGGAGGCATGCTCATTGAAGACTATGCCTATTCGTCTCTTATTGACAACTCTGACCAGGGAGAGCAAGGGAAGATTGTTATTCCAGCTCAACCAAAAAAGCTAAGGTCCCCAGATGAAGTCTATGAGGACATGATAAAGAAGAGGAAGGAATTCATGCAGCTGGAGCAGGAATATCAAAATATGCAGCCAAACCCAGCAACCGCTACTCCTACAATTATTTTACAATCTGCTGAGAATCCCCCCAACAACAGTACCACCATAACGTTAGGGAAAGATGGGAAACCACTGTTGGATGCTGAAACTGCCTATGAAGAACTAATGAAAAGAGTATTGACTCCAGGAACCAGTCCAACTCAGCAAGAGCCAGATGCAGAAACAGTTGCACCTAGGAGGGCTCTCCACCCAATTCCAGACTTAAAAGTTACACAGTGTTCATCAGGAGAGTTGTCCTCTGATGATGAGAGTATGTTGAAAAAAGAAGAGGATCATTCTGCAACATCAGACCAGGGACCAACCATAAGTGGTCCTGTTACCGCTGATTATGTAACTGCTCCATCATCTGACTATGCTCAGCAGCCTCAGACTACCACCGCTTCATCTCACACTGATGTTGTTGACTTATCTGGTGTGCTCCCACGAACATCAGCTACTGTGATGACCAACATATCACCCTTGCCCACAGTTCCCCAGTACAAACCAGGTATTCCCAGTGTTGTGTCCACTGCCCCACCTGTTCCCCCTAAGCCAAGTGTCCCGCGCAGGGCTAATTCTCAGGAAAAAGTTGATATACCTGTTGCACCTCCACTGCCACCCCCTACCGCACCAAAACCTACTGTTTTCCCCAGAAAAGCTCCAGTTCCACTTCCATCTCAGCCTACATCATCTCCAGGAAAGCCGGAGCCAGTGGCTATGACAATGGCCCAAGGTTCACCCACAAGACAACCAGTTACACCAACATACAAACCTCATGTTCCTCCTCCTGTTCCCCCAAAACCATGTATTCCTGCTGGGGTTGGAGAGAACCACAGACCAGCACATGGGGTGAAACCACCAATTGCACCAAAACCAGGCTCACAGCCACCTTCACCAGCCCATGCTTCACATCCACCTAGACCCACTATGCTCCCTACTAGCCCTGCTGATACAGTTCTTAATCTGAGTCCCTCTTCTGAAAGTAAGCCATTTCAACCGTCACCAAAGTCTCCTACTTCTCCAAGGTATGCCAGTAATCTTCGTGACACATATGTGGTCATCACACTGCCATCTCAACCAAGCTCTCCCGTAGACAGTATTTCAACTCAAGCTCCAACCAGTCCTGGTCCAATGTCTCCCTCACGCCAACCTCAGCCTACAAGCTATCACCAGCCATCAACTCAGACATATTTTCAGCAGCATCCACAGCAAATCATCCCTCAAACAACCAGAGGTCCCCTAGCTTACACACGTGTGACAGAGTCTATAGAAAGCCAAGAAATTTGTGGTCCAGAAAAACATGTGTCCAGTTCTTGTCATATAATTGAGGCTATATCTGCATCAGCGCAGCCCCCAGTGGTTATGCCTAGCCTTATCTCTCAAGTTGTCACCACTGAAGTCCAAAGAACTACTGTGTCTGTTGTTCATGAAAGGAACCCACCCCCAGTGCCATCTCCAAGGGCAAATGGTGTCCCTGTCTCAATGGAGAAACCTAAGCCCCAGTTACCAGCACAAAATGGACAGGCCTTCCAACCTTTTGAAGTGGTAGATCTCAGGACTATGAAAGTGGACCAAGAATCAGACTTGAATGGTGTGGATCTGTCAGCTGGTCCAGACTCAAGACGCCAGTCCTTTGTACCCGATGTTAACCGTCACACCAGTGCAGTGCAGTCCCCAGTGGTTAACCTCAGCACTGAATCCTCCACTGTTTCTGTAGTTACTGACAGCATTACCATTGTAACCTGTGCTGCCACAATTCAGCAAAGTGACAATGGAATCAACTCTCAGGTGTCTACAGTGCCCCTGCAGCTGACAAAAAATAAAGCTTTTGAACCGGTTTCTCAAATTATATACCGCCCAATTGATTCGCAGCCATCTACTCATGCCAGCACAGAGATACCTGTAAATCTTTCAGTTGGATCAAGCACAGGTGGAGGATTCTTCCAGAGTGCACCTGTCACTATAGCACCAACATCTGTTGCAACATGTGTGGCCAATGGATTAATTACAGGTATATCTACAGTAGCAGGAGCAGTTGACCTTACTACAACAAAACCATTCAACACTGTGGTCTCTGTTGATGCTGCCTCTACAGAAGTAGTTACATCTGTAATTACGGACGATGATGGCAAACCAGTGGATCTGACTGCAGGAAAACGAGCAGTATGCTGCGATGTGGTGTACAAGCTACCATTTGCAGGAAGCTGCACAACTCAACAACCCACCACACCCCTCCCTGAAGATCGTTTTGGTTATCGTGATGACCATTACCAGTATGATCGCTCACCCTATGGCATGAGAGGGTTTGGTGGAATTAAACCATCAATGTCGGACACAAACTTGGCAGAAGCTGGGCTATTCATTTATAAGAGTAAGAACAGCTACAATTTCAATGGTACCACAGAAGGTGCTGTAGATCTTACATCAACCAAGATTTCTGATGCAGGTCAGTGGAGTGATATTGCTGATCTCTCTCTTAAATGTCACTTTGAGCTGCCTCCACTCATTCATGGCTAAGTTTTGGCTTTCTTGTTTCATTTTGCATGGACAATATTTTTTTGCTTTTTTGTTTCTGTTCTGTCATAATATTTTTGCATTTTTTGCATGTGCCTGCATGCTGTTACTGTCTCTATTTTCTATCCTTGTTGCACTTTTCAACATTGTTTTTGACACGCCTTTTCCATTTTTTGAAAAATATGGATACAGCATGGCTTTCTTCTAAATTAATATGAATTATTTCAACTCAACTGATATTTTTTTATTTTTAACAGGTGAAGCTGTTGACTACTCTAAGAAAGGCGCTTATGCAGGATTGACAATACCACCTTATTCCCAAACCAGAGTCACAAGTGCTGTTGGTACACTTTTTGGTACAAGCAGTGTCTTGAGGTCATCAAATGGGGTGGTCTATTCCTCTGTTGCAGCTCCAATTCCATCTACATATGCCATTACCACCCAACCTGGGTCAATCTTCAGTACTACATACAACACTCTCTCAGGTATGCATACCAGTGATACAATGCCTTCACTCTCCAATCTTCAGAACTTGCCACTCACACGGTCGCATAGTTTCCTTTCCACTATTTCCACTATGGAAACAGAAGAACAAGCAGATGCCCCATTAAATCTAGAAATCTCTAGAGGCGGTACAGCCACGAGTGTTGATGGTGTGACCACTGCAACAACCTCACTGTCCTTGGACACTTACACTGATGCATCCCTGGAGGCCATAGCTGCCTCACTGGAGGCTCTGTCCTCACCCATGGTTCCTGGGGATGGCCAATATCAGGCAGAGCGTGAACGACTAGAAATGGAGAAACTCAAACAGCAACGTCTGGCTGAAGAATTAGAATGGGAGCGTCAGGAGATTCAGCGGTTCCGTGAACATGAGCAACTCCTGGTGCAGAAGGAGCTTGAGGAGTTGCAGGCCATGAAACAACAGATCTTAACTCAACAAGAAGAGGAAAGACAGGCTCATCTCATGATGCAGAAAGAAACGTATGCCCAACAACAACAGCAACTTGAACAGATTCAGAGACTCCAAGAGCAGCTTCGCCTCCAACTAGAGGAACAAAAGTTCCGGCAGATGTACCCAGGTGGAGACATACCAGGCCATGGTGTGCAGGAAGCACTTGTCTTAGGGCCTGATGGGACAGTGCTCGCTAGAAAGATTACTGATAGTGGGTGTCAAACAGATGAAGAGGATGACACAGTCAGCAAAGCTTACACTGCTGGGAAAAAGAAGAGAAGTGCTAAAAAGAGTGTTGACAGTTGTGTACAGACTGATGATGAGGACCAAGACGAATGGGAAGCTCAGACCAGAAGCAGACAAAGTCGACCACGCACTGCCAGGGGAGACAGGGGTGGGCAGTCAGAGATGGCGCTTCAAGCCCACACAGAGATCTCAATACAAACTGACACTGAAGGGAATATTAGAATGGAATCCAGAATGGAGCTCTCTGACTCTGAAAGGACCTCACCAAAGAAACGACCCACACCTTTAGAAATAGGCCAATCTCCTAACCTTAAAGCTGAGTCCTCCACACTTCAAGCTCATCCAAAATCCCCCAAAGTGCTCTATTCCCCAATTTCCCCTTGTATATCCCCTAGCAAATCCCTTGAGTTTGTTTCCTATGAAAAGTCACTTGGTGATACAAGTCCACAAAAGCTAAGAGGAAGTACAGAACCATCAAAAACCACTCCATCAAGTCCAAGGGGAAAATCCATGCAGAGATCCATGTCTGATCCGAAGCCCATGAGCCCGACAGGAGAAGAGAGGGCAACATCTGGCACGCAGTATGGTGATGGCTATACAGTGAGTGTTACATGTATCATGTCATCTCATACAAAATTAACACTAGTAAACTGACAGAAACTAATTTTTTGACCTTTTAGAGGATATATGTTTTATATATGATATATATTTTGTAACAACAAAATATATTTTCAGGGGAGAAAATAATTAGACATTTTCATCTATATTCATTTAATTCTAATCAGATGTTATCCAGCTCTTGCTATTCCCTATAAAACTAAACCTCGTTTTACAACACAAACAAGGCCTTCACCTGTTTACCTCAGGTGACATGAGCTGTGTGATGGCTCACAGGTTAACACTTCTGCCATACAGCAAGAGTGTATATTTTCCTTGTGTTTGAAGAATATGTGCACATCTTATCATATAGATGTCTGGTATTATGAGCGCAGACATCTTCGTTCATGGGGCTCCCCATGATTCAGAGTGTATGATATATAAATTTGACAAAATAATTACGTATGAAATTCGGGAAACATGGACATGTAATAGGAGCCAAATTTGCATAGTCACAATACTTTCCTGAAACTGGAATATAATCAAATGTAGTTGTGTCATATGCTTGATATAGTAGATGTACTAAATTTACTAGACAACCCCATCTACTTTTTCATCTATATTCATACAACTAAGCACTCGAAAAGCTTGTACTATGCACTGCTTAAGTATTGGAAAGTATGCATAAGATGAAGTCTACATTTACCTTCTAATTAAATGCTATAAACAACACACTTAAAGAATTAAACAAGTAATACATAAAAATGTTACAATTTATAAAAATCATATTGATTATCTATTTTGCTATCTACTGAGACTTCTGCACATCATGAAGTTGTTCTGTCTGCACAGGGGAAAATAAATCTTACAGGAAATATTTATCTATGTATGTCAGAAACATCAGCAGCACTTGAAGTATATAAGTGCAAAGTGCACAGACAGTGTGACAGACTTTGACATGTGATTTTATTTGGGTGGCCGTTATCACTGATGAAGGCCACAAACTTAACTCATTGAGTTAGCTTTAATTTATTAAAGCAAACTCAACGAGTTAGCTTTATGTACAACTTTATGTACAACAAGTGCTATTAGACTTCTTGACTTGAAGTTTTTCCTCTTCCATGTATCTTTGAAGTTGGTGAAGTGGCAGAATCTTCTAATTTGTTTGTGCATCACAAAATGTGTCCACACATGGATATTAAGTATGTCTGTTTTTTGATCCCGATCATGTTTAGGACATGATGGAGACCCACTCCATCTTCCATCAGAATGGACTGACATAATACCTTGAAATTTGGACCTATGGTTCAATTCATATACAGTGCAGTACATATCAGTACATATCTGTCACCCAAAGCCTCAGTTGGTATGACTACAACAATATGATGAAAACATATCTGACATATCTGATTGAGCATAAGGTTTTTGTTTGGTTACATTGAAGGAGGTAAATGAGAATCATTTGGCTACAGGAATATATCTAGAGACAAAGATTTTCCATTCAAGGTTTTTGTTCTATATTGTGTTTAATACACCCATTCTCATCATTATTAATGTCTTCATTTATACTCATGACTCTGTAAATTTGCCATACAAAAACTACAATCAATCTTTTTTTTCCCCTTTTAACACTGTCGGGTGATACAATTGAAAGCATTCCAAGTGCAACAAATAATTTCTTGTTTTTTCTGTCTATTTAAGGTCAGAGGAAGTCATTTTTGAAATGCACACTTAGGACTACATATTCACCAGATTGATTTACTTTGGAGATTAGGAAAAAACTTTTAACATTTATTTTTGTTTAATTTCCAGCAGGGCAAAGGCTCTGGTGGCACACCAACAGGCACTCAGAAGAAGGTGAAGAGGACCCTCCCCAATCCACCATCCGAGGATGAGTCCAATACCAGTGGCCAGACTGCATACAACACTGGTTCTGCCCGACGAAGAATGTGCCGCAATTCCAACATGGCACGTGCCAAGATACTACAAGACATTGACCGCGAATTAGATCTGGTAGAGCGTGAGTCCTCTAAGCTACGTAAGAGGCAAGCAGAACTAGATGAAGAGGAGAAAGAGATAGATGCTAAACTTAGGTACTTAGAAATGGGCATTAATCGAAGAAAAGATGCTCTCCTGAAGGAGAGGGAGAAAAGAGAAAGAGCTTATCTACAAAGTGTTGCAGAGGACAGAGACTACATGTCAGACAGTGAGGTTAGCAACATACGGGAGACGAGAGGCATGCATGGAGGTGGAGAAGATGATGAAATAGAGGGTCATGGTCTTGAACGGCCCAGGACGGCACCGCAGTCAGAGCTAGATGACTTTGTCCCACCTCAAACCAAGCATGAGTATGGAAAATATTCACAGTACCAATATTCACAAAGCCAGTACCAGCAATCTCTATACCAGACTCCCCAGTCCTACCAGTCACACTCTATCTACTCCTCTGTCCCCTCACTCACCAGCTCTCAGCAGCAGAGTTACCATCAAATGCTGCTGCTGCAGCAGAAGGCTGCTAGACAAGCAGCCCTTCTCTCAGAACTGGATGCAACTAAATATGATGTCATCAGCCGCCAGCCTGATCCCACTTCTTCAGCTTACCTAGGTGTCAAGTATGACAAATATGGTAACCACCTTGACCTCAGAGCCTTGGAGGTAGGAGGTATCGCAGGGACTCCTATGTCTACTGTCTCTGATTCATATTACACAGATGTAGATCACCACACACCTCGGAGTTACATGTTACTGGAGGATGCTGCAGAGCTGGCTAAGGGCTCCACGGGTCTTTCGTCGTCATATAGTTTGGCAGAAAGGGAGCTGGCTAAAGCAGAGAAATTACTACGAAGGAGTGCTGCAGATCTGGGGTCTACTGACTACTTAGGATCGACTTCTAGACTACACACCTTTGGAAAGACCCCTGATGAGGAGGATTCAATGGAGGAGCCCTATGAGCTGAAACTCCTCAAGCAGCAGCTCAAGCAAGAATTCAGGAGAAGCACAGGTGGTACTGAAAACTTAGAACAATTGTCAGGCCTGTCCCAACACTACTATACACCCACCACTGGCATCTCTAGTTATTCCCAAAGACACTATCCAAAATCAGAGAAGTACAGTATCAGTCGACTTACATTGGAAAAGCAGGCAGCTAAACAACTTCCAGCATCCGTGTTGTATCAAAAACATAAGACACCACTTTTGGATCCCAAGATATCCTCAAAGTATTCATCTATAACAGATGGCAGGGGTCTAGACACAGATTATTCCAACTATCTTGGGTCTACCAGTGGATCCCCTAGATCCAGCCGTCTCATGCAAGATGAGATTACCTTTGGCCTTCGCAAAAATATTGCAGAGCAACAGAAATACCTGGGGTCCACCTTGGGTGCTAACTTGGCTGGATCCTTAAACTTAGGTCAGAGCTTGGGTTTGGACTCTGCCTATCCAAGTGGTAGTCGCTCAAGACCGTCATCCAGGCCTACATCTTGCTATGGTCTGGATTTATCTATCAAAAGAGACCCTTCTAGCTCATCTCTCAGGCTCAAAGGGGATGGTGAAGCATCCGGAGATGGACCAAGTTATCAAACTCCCTCTGGTCGCACCAAACCTACCAGTCTCCCCATTGTACAAAGTGGACGTGGTAGGATACCCATAGTGGCTCAGAACTCTGAGGAAGAGAGTCCCCTGAGCCCTGTAGGACAGCCTATGGGCATGGCCCGTGCATCAGCAGGACCTCTTCCACCCATCTCCGCTGATTCCAGAGATCAGTTTGGTTCCTGCCTGTCCTTACAAGACTCTCAGCAGCAGCAAAATATCAGGGAGGAGCCGACCAGGGGTAGGGGTTATGTACTGCTGGATGACCTTCAGGGCACCATGTCAGATAGTGAAGGTAAAAAACAGACTTTTCATGTTGCTGCATTTCTTACTGAATGCCTGATCTCTGAGAAGTCTGGTTTTGTTTTTTCTTGCATGCATTTAGTACTAATGTGCACATTAATTAGCGATTGTCGTCAAACATTTGAAGACTGTGTGTGTTTTGTATGTTTAATTAATGGATCGTCATTTCTACGTCTTGTGTCACTTACATTTGATCAGTCTGTAGTGCATGCATGCCTACTAACTTGTTTTGTGTCATTTAGGTTTTGCTTGAATATATAATGCATGCATTGTGTTTCTGTTTTGTTTGTAAATTAGTTTATATTTTTCTGTAATAGTTTATTGCATGACATTGAAGGGTTTAACTTTATTTTACTAGTTCCATTTATAGCCCTATAAAATAAGAATTTGTAGTTATTGCAAACCCTACTTGTTGAAAATATAAATCTGCAATATTAGAATTACCCTTTAAATCTCTGAAATCTTTTGATTTCTCCACACATATACTGAGAAAGTGCCTCCACCACTGGCAAAACATATACAATTGCTACAAATTTCTGTCAGTTAAAATATTACCTCAGGGTAAATATTATGATTTATTTTGGTCTGAGATGTAACCAGACAATGTGTCATCATGTTCAAAGTCCACGTTTGATTATGTATTTGTTAATGGTAGTAATAATAGCAGTGTACACATCAACAAATATTTTATGAAGAGCTCCAAAAAACACATTTAAACAAGGCTACTGTCCATTCAGAATTTAGCATTAGAGGAGTTGTGTTTATTTTTATATGTGCTATTTTGTTGCAACCCTAGTATGTGCATAATAAATGTAATCACAATAAATCTTTCACTTGCATGTTACGGTTTGAATATTTTCTTGTACTGTATGTGTTGTGATGTCTTCTGTTGCATGTAATAACCTGTTTGTCCTTCTATTCACGACTTCATGAAGGTGTTAATAAAAAGTACATGCTCCTTCTTTCTCTCTTACAAACAAATCCTAATTACATTTTTAAAAAACTCAGTAATTCAGCAATAGCACTAAAAGCACATTAGGTTAAGGATCCTTTGATTCTTTTTTTAAATTCTTTTAATTAGTGTGAAGGTGTTATTCTTGTAGCTTACTTGGATTTTCTCCCATTTTCACTCTGCTTTCTGTTCATTGAGAACACTCATCAATATAGGAGAAAATAACATTTTTATGTAAAGGTTATCACAAAATCTGGCTCAATATCAGTTTCATTAAATTTATATGTTGAATTGGGTTCAAAGTCCAAGACCCTAATTTTTTGTGCAAATATTTCTTTTTTTTTTTCTTCCACATACCAATATCAATTGAATAACTTTAGAAACACTTTACTAATGAGTTGTGATCCTTTTCTGTTTCCACAATAAGGTTACCTGATAGGCCAGTTTAGTGGTGATTCTCATATACAAGTTATGTTATGTGTATCAATATAACTGACGTTTATTGATCCTAGCCCCAAGCTGTCATTGATGCACTATAGTTGTTTGTCAGTAGCTGAATATGGATCCCATCATTTTGTATTATAAACCCATTTGCCTTGATTCCAGCCCTAAGTGATTCCCTGATGGCTTTGAACAGAGACGATGCAACCAATGGTAGAGTATTAGTTCAGTTTTTTTAGTCTTCCAGTTGCTAACATATTAACCTGCACTATAAGTGAAATGCATCACTCACTAAAATAAAAATGTTGGGGTCTTCAATGCCAATTTATTGGAGAATAAGCAGCTATTATTTCATATGAATTCCATCTGAGGTATACATTGTATATATTTTGGAAGCAACATGCACATCTTCCAATTGGCATATGATAATAAATAATGCACATTCACCCAACATTTATATTGACAAAAATGTGCAACACTATAGACTTAGATACAATTGTACTCTGTACTAATACTATTCACTTTTGGGTCATATCTGTGCTTCTAACTTTACAGTGCTTGTGAAAACATTGATTTGCTTGCCTTTCTTTTGTCTTTAAGAAGGCCTATCTCTGTCTCACCTTCAAATTAACACATACAGTGGATAGGAAAGGAAAATAATTTCACAACTTTTTCCACCTTTAATGTGACCTATTATCTATACAATGCAATTGAAAAAAATTAAATATTTAAAAGGGAACAATATAAAATAAAAAAACTGAAAAAACCTGCTTGCATAAATATGCACACCCTTAAACTAATACTTTGTCGCAGCACCTTTGGCTTTTATTACAGCACTCAATCTTTTTGGGTAGGAGCCTATCAAGGTGGAACATCTTGATGTGGCAATATTTGCCCATTTTTCTTTGCAGAACCACTCCAAATCTGACAGATTGCGAGGGCATCTCCTGTGCACAACCCTCTTCAGATCAGCCCACAGATGTTCGAAGGGATTTAGGTCTGGACTCTGGCTGGATCATTCCAAAGCCTTAATCTTATTCCGGTGAAGCCATTCTTTTGTTGATCTGGATCTGTGCTTCGAGTCATTGTCGTGCTGAAAGATGAAGTTCCTCTTCATCTTCAGCTTTCTAACAGAAGGCCAAAGGTTTTGTGCCAACACTGACTGGTATTTTGAACTGTTCATAATTCCATCCACCCTGACTAAGGCCCCAGTTCCAGCAGAAGAAAGACAGCCCAAAAGCATGATGCTGCCACCCCCATGCTTCACTGTAGGTATGGTGTTATTTAGGTGATGTGCAGTGTTCTTTCTGCGGCAAATGTACCTTTTGGAATTATGTCCAAAAAGTTCAACCTTGGTTTCGTCAGACCATAACACATCTTCCCACATGTGTTTGGGACATTTCAGATGCATTTTTGGAGAATTAAGTTGGGTTTGGTTGTTGGTCTTACCATCCTATCCCATAGTCCAGACATATGAAGGAGACAGCAGATTGTTGTCACATGTACTACACAGCCGGTACTTGCCAGAAATTTCTGCAGCTTCTTGGGTGTTGCTGTCGGCCTCTTGACAGTCTCCCTGACTGGTTTTCTTCTCGTCTTATCATCAGTTTTAGATGGACATCCTGGTCTTTGTAATGTCACTGCTGTGCCATATTTTCTCCACTTCATGATGTATATTTATCGTATATTTAATTCCTTGGGAATTCTTTTGTAGCCTTCACCTGACTGATATCTCTGAATAATAAGATCCTTCTGATGCTTTGGAAGCTCTCTGCGGACCTTGGCTTGTGTTGGAAGATGTGGCCACAAAAATGTCAGGAAAAGCCTCCAAGAACTGCTTAACTTTATTTAGGGTTGATCAGAGGCACCTTAATTGGTGACGGGTATGTGCTGACACCAGTTTAACATGAGTTTGAATGTAATTGGTTAAATCTGAACACGTCCACATGCCTGTTTATAAAAGGGTGTGCACACTTATGCAACCACATTATCTCAGTTATTTATTTTTAATTCACAGCCCTGAAAGATTTCTGTTTGTTTTTCAATTGCATTGCACAGGTTTTATGTCACATTAAAGGTAGAAAAAGTTGTGAAATTATTTATATTGATATAATTTTTTTACCACACAAAAACCTGGCATTTCAACAGGGGTGTGTAGACTTTTTATATCCACTGTATGGACATGTAGAGTTTTGCTTAACGGCATGTAATCACCTTTGTATGAGATGAAAATGCATTCCCTGTCACAGAAGTCAAATGAAACCATTTTGGACTGTCTAAAGTAGTGCCTGTTTTTATTCCTGAAGCCTATCACCTCAGACGAGAAGAGACAGACTGGTTTGATAAACCTAGAGATGGACGGGCAGAAAGCGTACCGGAGAAGAGACAGGTGAAGCACACACATACGATACAACACTGACACTATTACATCCTATGTATTTGCATGGTTCAGCACATAAATACCAGTCAATTTGCTGTTTATATGCAGCATGTTGTGAATGTGTGAAGGATTAATCACTATTATGACACCTCACTATTGTGTGTGAATCACAGGGAAAAGGCCCTTATTACCCCTTCCCTCACCTCAGGGTCAAACTGCAGAGGGACCCCAAAGACCGCAGTGTCTCAGGTAAGGTACAATCACTCATTCAGAGACATGGTCAGCAACACTGTTCCAAAAAATTGAAATAATATACAATTGAAGTCGCGTGGATAGTATTGCAAACACATGTGCCTCTGACTGTGATGCATGAATGATATTTTATTGACCTCGTTGCTTGCTGATTGTGTCTAATATGCACCGTTTACACCAAGGGAGTGTAGAAAATATTGAATTGAAATACCTGTTTAAAAATAGAGTGGACAGTAATTATATACTGCAATGGAACATACCGCTGACTGAGACTTCTAGATCGTGACTTGTAAAGTTTATGTATTTATTTACTTGACATTTGTGCCAAAGCTCAACATAGTGGCGAGTCAGTTCCCCTGCCATTACGTTCCATCACACCATTCCTTCAGGCCCAAATCAGGCAGACATTTCATTTCCTGGCTTCCCCTTTGATTTGGCTCTTCTCCACGCTCATCAGTCATTGCCATGCTCAAAATGGCGTATCCCTCACACTCCGGATTATCTTGTGCAATTAAACAAACAGTCCACAAAGGAAGCGCTTTGTTTACAAGTGGTGGGTACTGAACTGACTCACTTTATCTCAGTCGTTTTTGTTCTTGCTTTTGTAACCCTGTTGAAGTATTTTAATGTGAGTGAGGTCGAGTATCTATGCAGGTGAAGGCCTTTCATCTGTGACCTGTGGGTAGAAAGTATATTTTACACCCATGTGAGGTCATTTATGGACTGGTGTGGTTCTCCTATGTGCATATAGTTTTTATTCTAGGATAGTTGACATTACTGGTTCATATTACTACTCATCTGTCATCTTTTTATTTGTTTATTTATTTATTCTTAACCAGGAAATGGTCTGGGTATCCGTGTAGTTGGCGGTAAAGAAGTCCCGGGCAGTAATGGAGACATTGGAGCTTATGTAGCCAAAGTCTTACCTGGAGGAGCTGCAGAGCAAACAGGGAAAATTCTCGAGGGTAAGCTCAAAGTCGTCCTTTGTGCTTTGAAACAAAAGACACAACAACACAAATTTATGAAGATGACGCATTTGTGTGTTTCATATCATTTTATTCCTTTCAGGGCGATGAGAGATTTGGGGGTGTGTCATTCACATGCATCTGTCACGAATTACTCACTGTCAAAACTGAAGATGCAATAGACAGAATCAGAATCCTTTAATTGTCACCGTAAACATTGCCAACAACATTCACTATGAAAGTCAGTTTGGCAACTCCACGTTTTAGCAGGTGTAAAAACAAAACGGTGTATTAAAAAAAAAAGCTATAAGATAAAGAAGAATAAGATATAGAAGATCGAAACAGAGCAGTGATAGAAACAGGCCGTAGTTAGCATGAAGTTGTATCTTCTCCCAGTAGAATGTGCCATGACTCCCGTTTAACCATGCAACTTGCAAATAGCGATTGGAAGGCAGTAGTGGTTTATTCAGTCATGCTCTAAACATCAATTAGAACACTATTTTACGACACTCGTGCCGAGGCTTATATATACAATGCATGCATTTCAAGTAGGAAGAAACTGCAGCAGCTACAAATAGCTATTGACCAAGTCACCCGGTGATCATTGTGCACTAACCCACAGATATATGACCTGTGAATTCACCCTCAAACACCTCTCACTGACATTACCTCAGGATAAATGGCTGTGTGGTATATTAACAGGAGCACATTTCATGAGGTGTTATTGATTTCACATGGTAGTCTGGGATCGGTTAACCCCCCCCCATTCCCAGGCCATCTGTCTTCTCATAGTCTCCTTTAATCTCTGTGTTGATCCACATTTAGGGTGTTTGAAAGTTGGTAAAACTGCGGTCCAGGCCTTTTTTAAGGCTGCCACATTGGTGATCTATGGATGTTAAGACAGGGAGAGAAATATGCAGGCCGTTTTGGACCTGTGTAGTGTGGGATTCATCTGTCTTCGCTCTGTGGATGTGTATTTGCTCGAGCGTGGGCAGTTCTTTTCACACTCTGTGTTCCTGTTGTTCTCCTTCTACTTGTGTCTTTCATGTTTTATCCACTTTGAGCGCTGTGTCTCTTTTGTGTTTCTCTCTGTGCTCCTTTTACAAGACATTTTGAGGGATTAGAGCATAACCTGTATTTTACATTATAAAGATACAAATATTAAATATGAAATTATAGCCTACTTCAAAGTAGGTCATTTGAAGTTCTGTTTATAAATTTTAAAACAAAACCACCAGGTTTTTGCTGCTGACTTACATAACTCGGTCTAACGTTAAAACATTACACTTACTTTCTCTGCATATTTCATCTGTGCCATTACTGCCCTATGTTTGCTGGGCTCCTGTATTTGATTATGCTTTACAATAAGTCAGTAGTATAGACTAGTGTTGTTGGTGGCTGTTATATTCCAATGGCCAGGATGCCTCTGTGGTGGTTTTATCTCTGAGGACAAGTCAACAAGCATAACCCTTTCATCAGCACTGAGCAGAATGCCTGCAAAATCCTTTGGTTCTGCCAGTGGGAACATAGCTACTCACGCTCCATGGTGTGACTATGGAAAAATATCGACAGATTCAAAAGGCATAGAGGCTTAGTGTCACAGAGGGGCAGACACACTGTTTGTATGAGTGCATGCTTGTTTGTTTGATCTCTGAAACCTAAAATTCTCCTGATGTCGATGAAATGTAACACACATGCCCTGCAGTTCAAATGGGTCAATTTTCCTTAATAATATTTGGGTCAAACTACAGACGCTTCCCTCTAACTCACACATGCAGCTCGAGAGTACCCTCGCAAACAGAAGACCCTCCTGATGAGCTGTTTCCGTCGGTGTAAGTCTGAACAGGGCGTGCCTTAAAGGATGCAGTGACTTTGCTGTGTTGGTGTGACTTTAATAAGCTTTTGCTGTTGAATTAAATACTTAAAAACAGGTCTGCACAGTGAGCGGCCTTGGAATTGAGGAAATGCTATATTCCTTGCCACCCATAATGCATCATGCTGTCTTCCAACTTATATATTTTTTTTTTTGTAGCTCAAATAACATAAGGCCATTTTCAAGTTCATTTTCCCCACTTTTATGCCTGACTGCTCTACAAGCAGCTTTGTCACAGAGCCGTTGTTTCAGTTGTCACCAGCATTTGTCTCTGCAATTTTGAGCCACAGTTTGATGCACATTTGATTTGAGTGAAAGAATCAAAGCTTGTTTTCTTGTATTAGAAATCTCTGTGACAGTTTGGAAGTTTTATAATAGAAGCTTTGGTTTCTTTGTGAAAAGTGCTGTCTAATATTTAGACACTTCTAATAGTGTTGGGGTTTTTTTTATTGTTTATCTGTGCATGCTTGTATAAGGTTGTGTGCAATTGCGTACAGGAATGCAAGTCCTGGAGTGGAATGGTGTTGTCCTGACGGGGAAAACCTATGAAGAGGTTCAAGGTCTTGTTGGACAGCCTTGTAATGAGGCAGACGTTTATGTTAGACTGTAAGTATTTGTCATTTGGTACTTACTGCATTCTCACACTTGTTGCCTTTCATCTGGGTATATTGTGTTTCTTGCCTCTCAGCCTAATTAATGTTAGATTCCATTACTTTTTCATTGGTGTTTATGCTTCCACATGGTTAGAGCCATGTAAATTATGTAATAGCCTATAATGTGTTAACATTTTAAATATCTAACATGAAAGTGATTATAATTAGTTTACTGCCTTCTCTATTTTGCATTTTATTTTATTTTTCTTGCTTGAATTTATCATTAAGAATTGTTGTGCACCCTTCAGGGATCTTAACATGCTAGCTGAGTCTGAGGGTTCCCAGCACTTGGATTTCCAGGAGCACAGTAAAGGTGAACTCAAACGTCCACAAACTTCTTACTTCCTTTTAACTTCCATCGTTTCACACTCAAGGTTTCCTAATTAGCTTTTGCTTTTTGAGTCTTGTTTTCTGTCTCATCTCATATTGCATTAATCTAGGATTTTCTTCATATTTTTCTTTACTTCTGGCCATTGTCCTCTGTCTGTGTACATCAGGAAACATTACGGGGTTCCCTTATCCCATTTAAACAAGATGTGTGTTTCAATCTTTTGATGAAAATCTTGTTGTGTTTTATGTTATAAAACTAAACTAACACTGGTACATACCATTTCTCAATAATCAAACTCTACATAAAATGTGCTGTGCGTGAGTTAGTGGTTAGTGGTACCTTGTAGTGTCAGTGCCCTTGCATGATACTCCCATGGCATGTCTGGTGTG
Source organism: Gymnapogon annona (assembly GCA_029814585.1). Taxonomy (NCBI): domain Eukaryota; kingdom Metazoa; phylum Chordata; class Actinopteri; order Kurtiformes; family Apogonidae; genus Gymnapogon; species Gymnapogon annona. The sequence continues at coordinate 9,886 of JAPTHA010172975.1, read as the reverse complement.
TTCCTGTAGGTGACAGACTTCCCAGGTCTCCAGGTGTTGACCCCAAGCAACTGGCAGCTGAACTGCAGAAGGTGTCCCAGCAGCAGGCCCCAAACGCCTCGTCCACATCCACTGGCTTTCCTGCCACCACGTCTGCAACCTCTAGCCCCGGTCAGCCAGGTTCACCTTCCATCAACAAGAAACGCCACAGCAGTAAGGCAAGTTCATCAGATTCATTCCCATTTTTTAATTAATGTTTGCTGATGATCCAAACACACAGTTTGAATAATTTATTGTGTTTTTTATTCCTTCGAGCTTCAATATCATTTCAAACAACTTACAATGTTTAGTTATAAATACTTGCTTCCCAATTCTGCACCAAGGCATTGGAGACCATATCTTCAAATGTCCGCTATAGTGGTCTTGTACTGTGGTGTATTTGAATGTGCCACAGTATGGTTCATTTTGGTAATGAAACAAATAAGAAAAATACACATTTAAATTACTTAAAACTCCACTTAAACATCAACATTTTGCACATGAACAGATGCATCATTTTCAAAGCAGTGAACCAGTCAACACTGTTTGCCCATAGCTTTCATCTTTCATCTCTTACAGACTGCAGAGGGAACAAAGACCCAGTCCCACCCAGTCTCTGGAGACATTCAGGTCTGTGAAAGGAAAGGATGGATGTATACTGAACATAACAGAACCACATTTACATTTCCATATTAGGTTATTTGAACTGATCCAGAACAGAAGATGGGTACTATAGGATGGGCCTGATGTCAAAAATTAAATTATACTAAATAAAATATTGATAACAAGAAATAATTCTTTTTCTTTGACTTGTGTGCCAGCAGAAGTGAATCCATCGTAATTCACTGTGTTCTTTTTGCAGCTTCAAATCCACTACGACAAGCAGCTTGGAAACTTGATCGTTCATGTCCTGCAGGCCAGAAACCTTGCCCCGCGGGACAACAATGGCTACTCTGACCCATTTGTTAAAGTGTATCTGCTACCAGGGAGAGGGTGAGTCAAGACTGTGGAAACTCAAAGCTCTCCCTATAAATTTTAAAGGAGGAAAAATAGTGTTTAAGTAGTCACTGAATTAACTACATAGAATGTTGGTACTTTGACATGAATTCAGTACATTTGTTGTGATAGATGTGGCAATTTTTACAAATTACTTTCTTTTACAGCTATTCTATTTTTGGAGGAATTGTTTGAGTGCTTGACTTGCCTAAACATTCACATTGACTTTCAGGATTCCCAGGCAACCGCTTGGTTAAGCTACAATGTGATTTCCATTCATCTTGAATTGATTTACAATTGATTTTGGCTTACCATGACATTTTCCGATGTGATCTCTAGTTAGAGCACCATAACACCTGCATCAGGTCTGGCACAGGTGATGCTTCACTACCTAATTCCACTGACTTGGTTCTACAAACTCAGCATTCATTACATTGCTCATGAGATACCTATAGTGACTGAACAGCATCCACATTATGTACGCTGTATGCGGTTGATATTTCTATTTGTGTCGATGTTGTACTGATAGATGTTCTACTGCAGGTGTGAGTGCAGTCAAAATCAATAGTGCTTATATTTGCAAGCAATCTGATCCTCACTCACTCTTACGTCCAGGTCTCCCCTTCTCACTGTGATTACACTGTAATGTAATTGACTCCCACCTTCTCCACTGTATGAAGTCCCTTGAGAAAGTGATTTCTTTCTGGGATTTTTCTGATTAAAGCATTGATATATGGCTGTGAGTTCACCACTGTGGAAGAATCGGACATGTGCAGGTGCTTGCACCAGTGCTGGTTTGTTGAGGTCATACTGTACAAGAGGTACCTGAAACTTGTAGGTATTTTGTAGAAGATGGTTTTGGAACATGCACTGAAGTGCATGTGGGCACACGATCCGTGTATATGTCACATGTGCATATACATGGACAGTTTCACAGCTATCAGTTTACCAACTGCAATCCATTCAGAGGCTTTTCAGTTGCATCACAGATCTTCAGGCAACCACATGGAGCTCCCACAAAAATATGGACATAACTGTAAACACTGGCTATGTATGTATGTATATATGTATGTATGCATGTATGGTATGTATGTAGCTACGCATGTATGGTTGGATTGATGGATGGATGGAAAGGACACAAATAGAGAGTTGAATTTTGATCAGGTGCCTTTCCTACAAAATTTTGATGACTGCTCTGCACAGTCCACACCTAGAGCCCTATTCACCCTCCTTGTACAACGTGTATAAATGCGAGTAGATGTTTACTCTCACCCTCATGCCTGTGATCTCCACTACGGTTGCTGAATGATGCGCTATGACCTGAAAGCTCTCTTCACACACATACATGCACTTCATGTCTTACAAGTTCTCAAACACAAACCAGTCCACCTGCTGAAGCACTCGACACGTCCCACCTCTGGCCCGCGTTTCTTATTTTTTTTGAAAATCAGACACTAAATGTACATTTTTACACATTCTCCCCTTCCCAAATATGCACTCACAGTCCACAGGCACTCTTTTGACCCCCCCACTATCCCTCTGACTATTGTTTCTGTATGTTGTTCTCTATATTAATGCATGCTGGACCCCCTCAGTCAGGTCATGGTTGTCCAGAACGCAAGGTATGTGATTTGCCCACTTTGATTATAACACTTTAGTCCTTTGGTTCTGTTTTGGTTGAAATTTGCTTCTGTTAAGGTAACAAAGCAACTCAGTTATTCTGTAACAGATTTAAGGCTTGTTGATGCAAGTCAGTGAATTTCGTTCCACCCTCTTCACCTTGGATTAACTGCCTTGCCCTTGGGCCCCTTGCTCTCATTATATCCCCTTTACCTTTAGTGTGTTCGTATTGCATTTTTGAAAGAGAAAATACTCCCCAGATATGTCATTTGCCCATTTTTATATAATGCCGCTACCCAGTCCCCTGTGCTCACGATTGACATTTTCCCGACTAACTGTGTGTTCCCCACTAGATGGTGTTTTGTTTACAACCGTTATAATTTTAAAACCTAACATTATACCGACACCCTTTAATTTTCCCTTGTTGTGATTAAAATCCCTCAGTAATCTCCCACATTATTGACCCAACATCATACTGTACCTTCAGTGCCCTGCTGCATTCAGTACATACTCCCATCACTTTCCTCTGCAGTCCTTATTCATTCCATTGTTTTTTGTTTTTTTTTATATAATCCTTTCTTGTCTTTATTGGACTAACTCTGACAGTGACACATGCCTACAGTTACTTATCAGATCCCACATTCTGCAAAAAACATCCATTTTTGTGAGTCATTTGTCCTTAACCTGACAAATATTTCTATCCCTCCAAAGAAGCGGAAAAGAGTGTCAAAGGAGAGGTTTTTATTTTTATTAATTTTTTTAGTCTGACTGGCAGTGAAGATTTATTGCAATATTATCACTTATCACAAATAGAAAGGCCTTTGGAATTAAAAAAAAATTGCAACAATCTAAGGACAAGACAGACATTAAAATGGACTTTTTTGCAGCACATCCTGACATTGTTCCCTACTGTCCATGCACGTAGGTCCATACATTTTTATGGTCACATTGTGCTCTCTCCTGAACAATGTGTGTCACAGTCATTTTCTCCCCTCTACTGTCACATTTAACCCTGCACTGACTACATAGTGTTGTCTGGACGTTGTGGTGATCCGCTGAACTGCAGAGGCTTTGCTTGTGTCTGACCAAGTGTATGTTGTTATGTGTTCCCCCAGTGCTGAAAACAAGAGGAGGTCCAAACATGCAGGCAAGAGTCTCAACCCCGAGTGGAACCAGACGGTCATTTATAAGAACATTCATCTGGAGCAGGTACTTGATGTGGCCAGACAGACGCTAGGGTGTAACGTCAAATGAACCATTTGTAATAGCAGCATGTGAGGATCATTTTAATACATGTAAAGAAATACTGGAGATCTAAATTATTTGTGCTTAAGTATATAGGAAATAATGAGTCTACTGTGGTATAAAGAGAACTGATGCTCCAGGGAAAACAGAGAAAATACACAGTAACACAACAGGACACACATGACTACTGGTAGAGTGGCCAGAAATACACCCATAAGTTTTAGTCCAATTTTAGTCTAAATTTTATCTTCATTGGGCCCTTATCAATCAAAACAATTTAGTGGATTTCTGATGTTTTCATTTGTCTGTGACATCTTCATGGATGATTTTAGTGAATCCCAGGCTAAAAGTAGTGGCTCTATATGAAACCTGCTATTGGCACGTGTATCCTTTGTTTACGCAGTTAAAAGGGCCAATAACGCACTGTGTAAACTATGAATACTTTCCATCCAGAGTCCTTTTAATGTAAAAACCAGTACAGTAAAATGGCTCCTGTCACTGTTGGGTGTTATATTCAGTATTTTATCATAAGATTATTATTACCTGTGAATTAATTTAAAAGCAGAGTTATGTCTGGATTAGTTTTTTTGTTGTGTTTGGTTGAGGTGGATCTCTTTTTAAACTATTATATACAACCAAAACTAACAGTAATAGTGAGGATTCCACTTATCTTGGATTTATTTTGTCCTCCTACAAGTCCAAACTATAGAATAGAGTAAAATGTATCAAATTTATTAAAATAATTTAAAATGAAAATTGCATACTCAAATTAGAGAGTTTGGAACCATAAAATGTTTTGATGTGAAAAATTATTCACTGAGAGAGATGCAGGTTCATTTCTTATCAACTGATTAGTTTATTCATTGATTCAAGTGTATTTTATTATTTACTTTATTACAAGACATGTTTTATACACACTTTGCATAATTTGTTTCTTCAGGTTTTTTTCTTCATCTGAAAAATATGAATTAACCATACAAAGTACACTCCACCAATAATCAAGCCCCCTCTGTAACTGTGTTTCAGTTGAGGAAGAAGACCCTGGAGGTCAGCGTGTGGGACTATGACAAGTGCTCCTCAAATGATTTCTTAGGAGAGGTAAAACCCCATGACCCGGTCCGTACCATCCTCACACCGGCGTGTGGATGCAGAAGCACCTTCATTCATCTGTGTTTGCTCGCAGGTCCTCATTGACCTGTCCAACACTGCCCAGCTGGACAATGTGCCACGGTGGCTCCCTCTGAAGGAGCAGAGTGAAGGGGACCACCACCGCCGTTCCCACTCAGGCCAGAGCCGACACGCTTCCTCTAAACCCTCCTCACAGCACTCCTCCCCTAAAACCACCGGCTCCACCCATGACATTCAGGACTCCCCCAAATCATCGGTCATCAAAAGCCGAAGTCACGGGATCTTTCCAGATCCGGCTAAGGGTAGGACGAAATGAAATTCCCTCACCTGCTCGACTTTATCACCACCACCCCTAACAGCTCCGTGTATTCCACTTCTCTGCTGTGTCCCATCTCTCTTTGCTCTGTTGTTCTTACTCTTTCTTTATTTAGACTTGTCTGACTGTTTTCTTCTGCTCTCCTCAGTGCTCCTACCTCTGTCCACTGGTTTCTCTCTTTTCAGTCGTGTGTTACCAGCACCCTCACAGCTCCCTCTACTCATTTCTGCACACCATTGTAGCTTCAGCTTCCTGCCTTTTGCTTTCCCATGGTCTGTTTCCTTGGTTGTCATGATGTCACTCAGCTCACGGGCCTAGCCTTAGCTTCCCTCTCTTTCCTCTAATACAGAGGGTAACATGGCCGTGGAAGGCTTTGAATGCTCCCCTAATTAAAGGGGAAAATACAAATCTGTCAAATTGTATGAAGGATGTCACAAAATCATTGACTTACAAATTCAGTTACCGTGCCGGCTCAATGGACTAACGCAACAAACAGCTGGCTGCTCATAGGTGGTAACATAAGGTTTACTAGATTTTTTTTGGTAATTTGGTGAATCTGGTTGTTTTAGACACACAGGTGCCCACTATCGAGAAATCTCACAGTAGCCCTGGCACATCGAAGCCTTCCCCGTCCGAGGGCCACAGCCAAAGCCACAGCCACGGACACAGCCAACACTCTCGCTCACATGGCGCTTCACGCTCCGGCAAAAGCGCCACACGGCAACACCATCAGGACAGCGGCACTGGAAGTGGCGGAGGCGTTGCCATAGCAACGGGTGATGCCCCACAGCAGTCACAGCAGCAGCCACCGCAACGCCTCCAACCAAGTAAACCAAGACGCAAATAAAGCCTACGCAGCATGGCTTCCTCGCATTCATCTGTTCAACCTTCTGTTGAGTTTTTTTTTTTTTTGTTGTGTTCCTTCAGTTTCCGTTTCTATTTTCAGTTTCCGTCACATTACACCCCCTGGTTGTCCCTTTTGTAATCACAGTGTTTCAACCTCTCACCGCTTCTCTTCTGTATGTAATCACGTGTCTAAAGCACCTCACCTGCTCTGTAGTACAGCATCTTTGACTTTTCTAAGTTTTGTAAAGATCCCAAAGAGGCTTAATGGTTGAAAAGACCATCATTAACTTCTTAAAAACCTTTAACCTTTAAAAAAATGTAAACAGGCTATAAATCCCCAGTCCCAAAACTCTTTTAATGCGAGGTTAAAATGATAATATGTAAATAAATTACATTAGTTTTGTGTTTTTATGCTTTAAATACCGATACGATTAGCTTAAACTGATGTGAGTGGATAAACAACAGTAAAAAACTTATATCAGGAGGACATTTTCTTTAAAATCAAATAAAATATAGAGTAATTTCACAAGCTCCGCTCAAACGATGAGACATTCTCCATCTGATGGAGTTCTCCAGGAAAACAGTTCTGAATCCAAGAGACATTTCTGCCGCCAGACAGTTAAATATTTTTTTAACTGGTGAAAGCAGAGAGACAGAAGAAAGTTGCGCTCACACTCCCTCCCCAAGATATCATTGACCCTATTTGGTATTTATTTATTTGTTTAAGTTATTTGTTTTGAGTTTGTTTTTAATTTGCATTTTGTTAACAAACAATGACCAGCTTTTCTGAAGCTCCTCCACTGGGATGGCTGTGCATGCAGTCCGTGACCCCTGTTTTTGTTTGACAAACTACCGGACACACTATGCACCTCAGTAGATGCTGCACACCCCACCTCTTAGTGACCTGTGGGAGGGGAGAATGTGCACCGCACACTGTGGCTGCATGACATTTGACAGTCAAGCTGGTTTCCATGGTGAAGATAAACCGCTCTCTGAATCTCCATCTTGCTCCTCCCTCCTTCCATCTTGAACTGCGACCCATGACCTTTGTTTCCTGGCGTTGACCCCCTCACATCTGACCTGCGTCTCCAAAAACAAATCAACCCAGGCCAAAGAGGCCGCCTTTCTCTGAGGCACCAAAGACACAGCGTAGTAGGTGTGCTCACCATTCAGAGAACCCAGTCTGATTGGCTGCCTGCCCTGCCGTCGGTCGTTTCGGCCAAAAGGAGCACAGCAGACGGCAGACACCTGACCCTAAGGAAGGCCTTGTCTGAAGAGAGGCCACAGAGCATCGGAGGTGAGAGTTTGCCCAAGAGTCTCCTCTCTGTCGTATGACTGAAGCACAGATGGAGCAAGGAAAGAAAGAGAGAGTGAGAGAAAGAGAGGATGCTATTCTACTAACGCACACCTGCAGGAACAGAGAGGGGAGTCTTACAAGCAAATGAAAGAGACAGGAAGACAGGGAGAAAGTTGTACTTAGCCACATCACCAGAGATTCATGCAGAGAGACACACTTCCTTAAAGGCCACCAACACAGTTCACTAATACCAGGAAATGAATGCTTAAAACTGCAATATGATTCATGGAGAATTAACACTGTGCCACTGCCACATCTGCTGCATCATGACTCCATCGCTTCATTGAGCTGGTATTAGAGAGCTTCTGTGATCTCTCAGTTATATTGTGTTGAGTGGCCCAAGAGAAGAACGTGTTGGCATGGATCCTGTTCCGCACCACATTCACGCATCTCACCTCATTCATACTCTCCTCTCACTGCCTGGGCAGCTGTTGGAGAGCACAGCCTCGAAAGGTTGCATCATCTGACCATAAACATGTATCTTTATATGATTCACATCTGAAATATGCCACATATAAACGGCTTTTTAAACACACATACACATCCCTTAACCTCCAGATAAAACCCAACTTAAACTAAAGAAATAATGATACGAGGTGTTAGATTTTCATTAATATTTCATGTGAATGACTAACAATGTCAGTAGTGTTTATGTGCCACTTGTTTGGTCCTGTGTATAAACATATATAAAGATATGCAATATTTTTCTGGAATTATTTATGCTTTATTTTAACTCTTTATATGTGAGTTTTTCTGTCTTGTCTTTGTCTGAGAAAGGACACTGTCCACATGCTTCCTGCTAGTCCTCAGTGTTTGTGTGCTTTTCATTACAATTCAGTCTTGTGTGCTTCAAGTACGCTTCCCTTTATACTTTGACAAGAGCTACTACATTATTTATTAAAGATGATTATGAATGATCTTAGTTCCTGCTTCTTAATGAATAGTTCCTGGCTCTACATTTGCACATTCGTGGAGACAGGAGAGCTGCAATTTGTCTTCCTGTCTCTGGTCTTGTAATGGGTGTGGTCATATCTCTGCACAGCTCGGTCCAGCTACAGATCTGGTGACGCCCCAGTCACAGCCGCCTCATTGGACAGCGGCCTCAGCGGCAGCGCTTACAGCCTGTTAGACGAGGAAGGAGAGACAAATGAGGTGGACAGTGCCATCTTCCAAGTGCCACAATTGTGAGTCATCTTATTCAGGGTTTTTATCTGGCAGCCTCGGTTTGGCTGGAAATGTGTCCTTGTGCTCAGCTCCACCCACACTGTCAGATTAAAAAAAACAAAGAGAGATACATTTCAAATATTTGTTTTCCAGTTTTGTGACTTGCATCCCTTTGTTTCTCCTTTCTTTAGTGGAAAGATCCCAAATGGCACAGATGCGATGAAATCAATGGGACATGGTGACACTGAGGGTCAGTACACGTGTGTGTTGAACTTAAAAAATAAAGACAGATAATATGATTCACTTGTTGTTATGTTATGTTATCTTTGTTAGTTATTTGACTAGTTGTTTCCTCACTGTAACAATCGTGAAGGCGAGTCTGGAACACTGATGAGTCATTCACATTGTACATTAACACAGATGAATTGTTCGGCAACAGTTCAGTCTGTATTTGCTAATTTTTGTTTTCGCCTGAAGCTGTGAGTCATGTTGCGATGATTAATAAGGTGTAAAAATGGCCTTAACAAATAGATTTGTGAGCTTAGTGCCACATTTAAAGCAGGGTGTGAGACTGAAGTCTGCAGATCAACACTTTACAGTCTCCCACAGTCTTTGTGCTCTGTCTCTGTCCCTTTTTCTCTCTTGTTTGGTAAGGGTCTTGTTGACCAAGCTTTTAGAATTTGTCATTTCCATTCAGTTACCAAGGCAACGAGAGAACAGGCAGAGCTCATCATAACTTCTTCTCGTCCTTGTTAAACAAATAAATGTGATTTTTTTGGATGCGTTTGACACAACTCATGTTGTGGGGTGTGTACTTATGTCCAGTAGAGGGCAGTCACATCCACAGAGCAGACCCCTGTCTTCAGCTTGGGCATGTGTGTTTATGTGTGTTTAGGTAAGTCTCAGGTAATGGGGGAAATAAAGATCGCTCTGAAGAAGGAGATGAAGACAGAGGGTGAGCAGCTGGTCCTTGAGATTCTTCAGTGTCGCAACATCACATACAAATTCAAGAGCCCGGACCACCTGCCTGGTAATACTTGTATCTACAGCCATGACAGCACACACACACACACACACACACACACACACACACACACACACACACACACACACACACACGTGGGTTTATGTATCTTCACTACACATTTGCACAACGTAAATATATAACTTTGATAGATACCTGATGTAAATATATA
>JAPTHA010172958.1:0-14925 GCA_029814585.1 Gymnapogon annona | reverse complement strand
GTGGGTAGGTAGGTAGGGGGGTAAATGGTAGATAGGTGGGTAGGTAGGTAGGTAGGTAGATGGGTAGACAGGTAGGTTGGTAGGTAGATAGGTAGGTAGGTAAGTAGGTGTGTGGGTAGGTAGGTAGGGGGGTAAATGGTAGATAGGTGGGTAGGTAGGTAGGTAGGTAGATGGGTAGACAGGTAGGTATGTTGGTAGGTAGATGGGTAGATAGGTAGGTAAGTAGGTGTGTGGGTAGGTAGGTAGGTAGGTAGGTAGGTAAGTAGGTAGGCAGGCAGGCAGATAGGCAGGTAGATAGACATATACGTAGGTAGGTACATACATCATAAAAGCCCCGGTTTCAAAACAGTGAGTACAATACCCTGGCGTAGATTAATGACATTAATTAATTAATATTAATAAGAGCATATCTGTTTCGTCTGTTGACTCTGCCTCATGGGACAGAATACTGGACTTATTATAGAAATCTGAGGGGTAAGATGTTAAACTGGGCTCAAGCACATCAAAGTCAGTAGAGAATACTGCGCTGGTGAAGTGAAGCGAAATTGAACTGAGAGAGAAAAAGAGACAGAGACAGCAATGACGTAATGGATGAACAGACTCCGGCAGGAAACGACAATCCCCAGGATGCACTTGAAATTACCGTGGCCACAGGACGGGGGAAGGGAAGCTGAGATTGGAGGGAGAAACAATCCGAAACTAAGGTACTTTTGGAAAGCTCTTTTAAATATATCCCATTCGAATAGGGCAGAGCATGCAGTATTTTGCAGCGTTTTTAATTGACCCTGAATACAAAGGAAGCTTTGTCCGTAATCTGCTGTCGGATTTGATATCATACTCCATCCCCGTTACAGTTCAATAGCGCTACTGCTAGCCCGTTAGTTAGCCTGACAGCTGGCTTTTCGAGCGTTTGCTTTGGTCTTAACCACTTAACTGCACTTCATATTCGTGTCACAAACTATCGGACTGTTTAACGAAAATTTGTGTCTGGCTTCTGTGCAGTAAACGTAAATGTTGCACGCTTAGTTTGAGATTAAACTGTAGCTGCGTCTTTGTGCGGTGCTAGCTGACATATTGCTAGCATGTTGGTGAAGATAACGCTGGCTAGCTGACGGTATCTGTCAAAGCGGCTATGTTAGTCTGCAACTCATCTGTCAAAATGCACCACTGCTCTGCTTTATTCTGCACTACTGCACTTTGCACCTTGTTCAACAGACCTTTTGACAGTGTTGTCAGTAATTTAATGGAGGGGTGGGCACTTTATCACAGTAGCATTAGATTTACGTGGGGGGGAAAAAGGCTACATTAGAGACGTCCTATGTGTTTGAGCTGAAGTAGTATTAATAACCCTTAACTAAAAATGCATACTTACTTTGTGTCCTACTACATTATAATGATTGGGTGCTGGGAACTATCATGGTTTAATTTTTGCATATAAACCATGATAGGTCAAAGTTATTTGTTAAGATTTTTTTTCTACAATATGAATCTGCAAAATACTGTGCAGTTGGTAAAGAGTACAATGTTTGCGTATCATAATGGGATGAAAGCATAAAGTAGCACAAAATGGGGATGGTATAGACAAGTAAAGCAGAAGTATGTAAAAAAAAATGTACTTTGGTCAATGGACAGTTACATTAGATTACTGCTTATGTAGAAGTATCGAGAGATTTTGGGGGAAAAGATGGTTAGACGAGACTACATTTTACAGAAAAGTGTTATCAGTGTATTTGATATTGTTTTACATTAATATCGAACCAGGATTTTAAATCCAGTTTTAACAATGTGTACACTGTTGATAAATTGGTTAAAAAATTAATCGGATGCTGATAAAGTGTAAGTATCTTTAAAAGTGGCACGGCTTGATGTGGAATATCCCCATGTCATCTTTAGTAACTATAATCCTTGTCTTGTTCTAGTTTTTAGATGATGTGATCATATGACAGTTGTTCTCCAGGACTGGCTGCACATCAGTGACCCATATCTCACCGGACAGTTACATTTCGTACTTCGAATGAGGGCTGATAGTTCACGTGAGGCTGAGGACGTAATACTGCAACTGTACTAGTTGTGCCAGGTGCACTTTGGATTTGTGCTGAGTGCCAAAGTAATGAAGTGTCTCGATCAGGGAGAGCCCAGCCCTGAAAAGCAATGTCATTATCCAGCTTCTATTCACCTCTGATGGGGCTGAGGAGTCAACCAACTGGCCAAGCAGATCTCTGGAAGCGAGGAAGGAGGGAGGTTTCCAGGAAAGTCATGTATTGATGGAGAACTATTTCCTCCTGTCGCTTCTTGCCGACTGATACCTGCAACATTCTTCTCAGCCCAGACAGTCAAGGTTAGACTTGGAGTCGCTAACAAACCCAGGCTGCCAACATAACCCACACAGTCTTTACCGTCGCACAACATGGATGTCGATACCCAGTGACTGCATTTTGTGCAACCAAACAGGTGACTCTGGACACTGGGCTGTCATTGTATGTAAGGAAACACATGAGAAGAGCATAGATACAAATGTGCCCTACAGAAACCATGATGGTCCTTTCGTCAGCTCCTCAGCCCATCTCAGTCCATGATTTCAGAAGCCTTTAGAGGCCAGCATCAGGAACAAGCTTGCCAGCCAACACAGTCGTATGCAATGGAAGAGGACATTGATGTCACATCCCACACGGAGGTAAAGCTGGTCCACATTTTGATTTGAAGTGCTATAGCTAGTTTAATCTCATGCAAGTGTTTGCATTTACGGCAGATTAAGACAAAACCAAAATCAACATGTGTAGTGTTGGGCTACAAAATAAAACAAGTGCTATTTTTACCACCATTGCCAAATTGTCACTGTTGGTGTGTGTGGGGGGTCTGCACTGTCCTGTTTAATGTTACCAATTAAGTACTCATTTTTGTAAGCAGTTCTGTCACATGTTTAATTTAAGCCTTAAGGTCAACAGCTCTCCCTCTGTTTGCAGTAATCTCTGGACTGGTTTGCTTGGTGTGCTGCCATGGTGACAGCTGACAAAGCATTTCCTTTATCCCCAGTTTTGTTTTGTAGTCGTAGCATTTCCTCTTGCTCCCTGGACTCTATCCTTGAGCATGGCTTCTTTTAACAGTAGATTATGTACACCCCTTGCCTCACTGAATGCAACAGGGCAGGGGCAGTTCAACTCAATGGAGGAAACCATAATTTTGGTTTCAAAAAGATGTACCAATAAAGTGTGTGGGTACAGGGGTTTGATTTGATGGGGAGTGTGTGTGAGATTTTTCCTAATGGGTAAGGAACAAAGTCTTGTAAGTTATTCAGGCTGCCATCTCAGGAATCCATCTTTTATTCTATTTTGTGGTAAAGTAGTCTAGCAGTCTTAAGAAAAGCCTGTGCTAAATATATATAAGCTATAACATAAAGAATAAAAAGTTGATGTGAACTGATGATTTCTTCTTTGGTATTTTACGATATATGGATACATAATGATTGACTATTCACGCCCTACATTGTCCATTGATTATGTGACCCGACCAGTGGCTAGTTAAGGTGCAAAATTTCTAGTGCTAGTTCAAGTGCTATTGAATCTTTGTTATAGTGTTGTGCACCCGATGTCATTTATATTTTGGTATTTGATTTCAGGGAAGCTCATACTACAAAATACTTGAGCCTAATCGTGCTTGCAGTAATAAGAATGAACTGTATGTGAGGATCTGCCTTTTGTTCTCCTCCTAGGGTCTGAATTGTTTGTCTCGTGAATGCAAACCATTAGAAGATATCACCAATGGACACTCCAACCATAAGCCTGTGAGTACTCCCAGAACCATCTCTTCTACAGTATGAGATGTTTTCATGTCTTTTCCCAATACTTTTATCTTCATTTTGCTTAGGTCATGAATGGACTGATAGCCGGTCACAATGTCAGAGACCACACCAACGGCAGTGCACCACTCACATCTCTGCCCGTAAGAAAAGTTCATTTTAGTCTTTGTCATTAGAGTCTCTTTACATACACGATTAAACTCTGTGTTTGTTTACTGTCCAGCTGTCAGCACTGAAGCAGAATGGGCTTCTACAGACCTTGGCAGCTGGAGGGGAACAACCGAAACCTGCAGGTAACAGACAGTCACACAGTTTCTCTGTGTCATATCTTCTTCTCACTTGGATTCATAAGTGTATCTTGGATACCAGGGTGCATGTACACATAAAGCCTCCCTCGGGGGTGAAGGTTGCCTGCTTCGAGAAAGTGTAGGGCCTCAGGAGTATCATGATGATGCAGGTGTATTGACAAGAATGATTCATGACTTGAGTGGAGTTTCAGCCTGCCTATAGTGGCTGGAAAAAAAAAAGCACACAAATTGTCCTTGTTAAAGCCAGTCATCTGGAGCAATAACTCTGGTCTGCTCTCAAACATAACCGGCGACAGTGATGCGCCTTAGTGCTGAATACCACATCCATTATTATGAAACGGCACCACTGGGAAAAGGGAGAAGTCTGCTCTGAGCTACTGTTGAAACATGACATTGCAAGAAGACGACCTGCTCCCTCTGTACAACATTAAAGGCTCAGTCTGTGGGGATGACACAAGAACTCTTATTTGTGATAAATTCCCCCAAAACTTTGTGACCCAGTTCCAATGTGAACTGGTCACATTAACAAACTGTTGTTAATACCCCAAAAAGCACATGGTTTTGTTGAAATATGTACTTGCGTCTATTTGTGTTTGTCGTCCAACAAGGTTCCTGGAGGTGCTAATGTTCATCTTAGCTGCTTCACACTCAACTGCGAACCATCTCAGTGCAATGTGCAGAGGGATGTCAAAGTTGCATGAATTTGGTTATATATGTTCAGACTAAGTATAGGTAAAAAATAATACAGTATACTGATGCATCTGATTTAGGACCAGCAACAAAAAAGAAAAAAAACACTATTAATGTTTGTATATTTCATTCGATCAGTGAAATTGGATCTAAATCACATAAAAGGGGAAAAAAACCTTCACATTTGAACTACTGTTGCATAAATCTGTAAATGTAGCCTATGGCTCCTTCACTAAGTGGATGTGAGACCCTGTCAAGAAATGCTCATGTCTGAGTTAGAAATGCAGCTGAGTCAGTTACTGTGTTTTGTTATCTTGCCTCAGTGCTTCTCTCTACTGATGAAAATGAAGAGTTGGAAAAGGCCAGACAAGAGTGGGAAGCCCTGGAGAGTGTTCAACCAGGTCAGATGCATCTCAGCTTCACCTGTCTGATGATTACGGTGCAGCTGAATACATTTTTTAAAAAATTGTCAAGCTGAAAAATGACATTTTTTTTAATAATGTCCTCCAGCACTCCCTGAAGATTCCAACCCGACCCCACTCATCTCTTTTAATGAAGCCCTGCAGTACTTCCAGACCACAGACCTCGGGGACCTGCTGGTAAGAAACTCTGCATAACAGACATTCTTAAATAAATGCTGGTGTTTAAATAATGTAGAGATTGTAACTAATGGCAGAAACGCAGTCTCCTGTTCAAAATAAAGGTCTTAGAAAGAAAGAGGAAATGCAATGTAATGACCCACATAATAAAGTGAGGGTTATTTCCATTTCCTCGGTCTGTGTTTCTCCTCTTAATAGTAAGTTGTAATGTGTTGTACTGTACTGGTATTTACATTATTATCTTAATCAAAAACAGAAATACCAACGACAATTTCCAGCAAAAACCTTCATGTTGAAAAGAGGAAGTGATGTAATCATTTTGTTGTGAAGCTGATAAGTCAAGTTTTACGTTAATGGCATTAATTGACAGCAAAAACGAGTAAAGGACAGACGAGGAGATTTCACACTAAATATAGATAAACTACATATCCTTTTAACTATAGTTTCTTTCTTACACGAAAAACAGTCATACACTGTAGTATTTTGTTTGCAAGAAAAGGTGATAATATTTACAAGTGACAACTAAGAAAATGTCATTTACTTAGATGACTTGGGGGGGGGGGGGGGGGGTAGTGGGAAAATAAACAAATAAAAACAAGTAAATAAACACCCCCCACCTAATTAAATAATAAAATGCCATTTTTTTCACCTTACCCTATTCATTGGCCCAGCAAAAAAAAAAAATCACTACATTGTTGATACAATTTAATAATAGTTTTTAAGCAGTATTTGTATTTTCATCACTGCAGAAAAACATCCAGCCAACCATACGTCGAACAGGTCTGGCCGCTATCACTCACTTCCTGTTTGGACCCCCACGACTGCACAGGGAACTCCTGGAGGAGCGGGACCTGGTCTTTGCCATTGCACAGTGTGAGTGTCTGTTTGTGTAATCATCCCACCAGCTGGTAAGCCCATGTGTTTTTCCAATAAACCTTGTGTGTGTGTGTTTGTGTAGGCTCAGTGGACAACACCCAAACAGTTCACATGCGCGTCCTTCAGACCATTTATAAGAGGCTGATTGGCAGCAGGTTAGACTGTCCACGGTATGGGGACCACTGGGAGAGCATTGGCTTTCAGGGTAAGACGCCTTTATACTCTTCTTTTGTTCTCAATACAGATGTTTGACCAGTGAAGCACCTTTTTGTCCTAGAAAAATGTATTGCATAATTTTTAAATGGTCTTTTAAAAAATGTTATGCCATACCTATGACATGTATGGCAAACTTTAAAGCACCTTTCACCATTGATGAGGAGTTGTACCTGTAGTTCTAGAGAAATGAACAAAAAATAAAAAAAGTCCTTGAAATTTTGTTTAACAATGTGGTCATCTGAAAAAAAAATAATGGATAGGAATCTATGTAATATACAATACAATATGCTCAATTAATTACACATACAACAAATAAAACATTCGTTCTGATATTGCTTATTTTTTCTACTTTTACTTCAAAATGTTCAAATTTGTCACATTTTACATATTGTAGACCAAGTCCATATGACAGCAGTACCTCATGAATTTTGGACATTTTATTTACCCTCCTCATGTTCAGAAAAACATTGGAGTAATGTGTGTGATTTGCAACATCAAATGAAATTCAACATACTATTAAACTGATGATGTTTTTGCGTTGTTGCATGCTACATGTATATTGTGATTTTGCACAACACTGTTCACAGTCCATTCACCGCAGATACAAATGCACTCACCCTGTGTGTTGATGAATTCTCTGGTTTTATTTTTGGACCCTGCAGGTACAGACCCAGCCACTGACCTACGTGGCACTGGTTTCTTGGGTCTGATGCATAGTCTGTACTTTGTGATGGACCCAGAAACTCTACCATTGGCTCGAGACATCTACAAACTCTCACAACACCCAACGCAGGTACCCACAAGTCATATTTACATACAAATGTGCCTATGTGCTTTTTTTTTTTTTTAAAGACTCTCTGTTAACTTGACCCTAAAACTCCTGCCGGTCCAGACCTCCTGCTGTTAAACTGACCCTGACCTCTGACCTCCTCACAGAGAGAACTAGACCAAAACACAGAGTTTTCCCCTTGGATTCATTAAAGTCTAAGCGTAATTCAGGCTTTGCCCTCGCCACCTTTGCAAATATTCCATGTGGACCAAAGTTTCCTTGTTTATTTTCTCTGGTGTAGAACTTTCCATTCAGTGTGATGTCAATCAACATGACCCGCATTGCTCTGCAAGTCCTCAGAGAGGAAGCCTTGTCCAAGTGAGTCCTCACAGGTTTTTTTTTTTAATGTTTTTTGTAAATGTAAATCACACTACATCTTTTCCCGCTATACACAACAATCTGTCTTTAATATTACCAGGGAGTGCAACCGTCGCCAGCAGGTGGTCGGGGTGTTGAATGAGTTCTACGTTGCCACGTATCTGCATCTGTACCAGCTATGGAAGACCCAGCAGAAGACCATTGGTGACTCTGGATTTGTACTCAAAGGTAAATTCAGTGGATTACTGAATAGATGGCTAGTATTCTCTAAACCAACTTAATGATTTTATTCATCTTAGCAACATTTTAAAAAACCATTGGTATAAATTTTGCCACTATGAGCAGATTTCAAGTCCCGTTTAGAGCTCATTTATTCAACCAGTCAGTTGCTACAAAGATACACTCTAGCTGTGGAATGAATGGTCTGTTCATTAACGTGTAGCAAAACCTCTGCTCTGTCCCCACACTTGGGTCTGGGTTGTCTGAGAGATCTTTAAGTGAATCATTGTTATCCCAGGCAGCACTAAGTGACAGCTCTTTACAAAACTGTGTCATGGGAGAAGTTTTTTTTGCTGACGATTTGCATATGGAGAAGCAAATTATGTGAAAATGACAAACACATTGTCTACTGTACTTTGAAATTAGTCACCTCAATGTCAGTCAGTGAAATTATTTTGAATTTTAATGTACAGATACGTGTACAGATACATATCAAATACATATAAATAATTGTGCACTGGCTTTATCCACAATGGACACGATACTTGGTGACTTTTCAACTTTCCATCAAACATTTTTGGCGACGCTGCTTCAGAACTGCTTTTCTGTTCATATAGATTTGTCATCCTAAATGTTTTATCTAATTGTAAATGCATTAGCCTGGCTCTCTTGCCAGTTCACAAATACGTTTAAACAGGCTAATCCTTCAACAGGAGTCGCAGTTCTAAACATTGAAAAAGCATGGTTATACAGACTGCCATCCCAGTGTGAGTCCCAGAGTTGCTCTGCTTTCTAACCCTGCAGAAGTGGAGCTGTTTGCCAAAAAGAACCCCAAGCAGATGCTGCGCCGACTAGAGGTCTTCCTGAAAGAGAGGCGGGCAGGTGGCATCCCCCGTGGGACATCACCAGACCCTCAGGCCCAACAGCCTTCGCCCACCCTGGGGGAACGAGCATCCAGAACCGGCACGGGACATGGAAGCAAGGGAAAAGAGATGCACTTCACAGGAGTGTGTGATCTACCGCCAGACATGGAGGGAGAGGCCAGGCTCATCTAAGCTAGTGTCTAAGTGTGTGTGTGTGTGTGTGTGTGTGTGTGTGTGTGTGTGTGTGTGTGAGAGAGAGAGTATGAGTATGTGGGCAGTACTGTTGTCTATTAGTGTATGTGTGAGTTGCTTCCTCTTATGCACCTAGAAGAAGAACTCCACCAGACCCTGGTCTAGAACCTGCAATCTGAACCTTTTCAAGCACTTCTACTCCCGTCGATGCTGGGGTGCTGCACTTTGATCAGATTAAGATTGGGGTCTTTTAGAGTTATGTTTGTGTTTGTTTTTTTCCTGTTCTTTTTGTGAAGAGAGAATTAGAACAGTCAGATAATAAAAGCTATCGCAGGTCAGAAACCCAAGATGTCACAAAACAAAAAAGTGAGACGCTTGCACTTTTCTGTGGATTTAGTAGCCAAATCGATAGCTGCCAAATTCTTGTGGTTAAAAGTCTACCTGCCTAGAAATCCAAAACGATCCCTAGTACCTGTCGGGCCAGAGTTTGTTAGTGTGACAAGAGGAGGCTGGGTGTCTGCTCTCGCTCCCAAGACGGGGAGGTCAGTGCATGTCAGTATCCCATGACGCAGCCAGGAGGAAGAAACGTCTGGCGTGTTGCAAAACTGTAAACTTTAGGACCGTTTGAAGCCCCGCTATAGAGAAACACTAGCAGGTCTTCTCTCAGCACGAGTGGGAAGTGGCAGGAAAACCCGGAGACAGTGTAGAATCTCGAGGAGCAGAAAGATTCACTCTGATCTATGTCGACGCTGTTTTAAAACATCGAGCCAGTAGGTTTTGAACGCAGCTCGCTTTGATAAGTCTGCTCACTTTGCATTCTCAGTTAGAGCACGAATGAAGTATACGTCACATGAAAGATGTACGTGATGGACCCTTAGTTCAGATGTGTTGGAAGTATCGCCAGCTGTCGGCGCATACGTGGTGTGTGCATGTGCGTGTGTGTCTGTGTGTGTGTCCGTTACCAGGGTCAGATAAACTAGGTCCACAGCTCCCACTTATCGTGGGACAGTATATTTTAAATAACTTTTAAAACAAAATATTTTATTCCTTTCTGAAGGGATAACTGTCATAACCTTTGTTATGCATAAAGCACTTCAGAACTTTGTTATTCAAGCGATGGTCCAGTGACCACGAGGAGGCCTGTCGAGTCGTGCAGAGGAACGTCTGAAAATCTTCTGATGTGTGAATTTTTCTAGGCGTTTGGTGGTTTTAGCCACGGAGATCCTTCATAACAGTCTGTGTGCTTGACTTGGTCCCAGATAACATCGAAGGTCTGGTATGAGCTTTCTCTACATTCCGTTCTAAAAAGCATGTGATTGTAATTTTTTTTGACTAGTTAAAGACTTTATTCCAGTGTGTGCAGACTTGCGTGCGTGTGTGTGGGTGCGTAAGTGCGCATGTGTGTTGAACTGAATGAGCTGATATTGATGAAGGGTGCCTCTCCTAGGAGACGTATGGTACAGTATGCAATCCCAGCTCTTAATCAATGATAATCAAAACGATAGTGCTGTGTGACGATAGAAATCGTTCCTAACTTCAGGGTTTGTGTGCTTGTGCAAGCGAGTGTGTTTGTATGATTATATTTGTGTGTGTGCGTGTGTGTGTGTGTGTGTGTGCGTGCGTGCGTGCGTGCGTGTGTGTGTGTGTGTTTGTATGACAGGAACTGACTACAGATGGGGTGCTTTCCTCTGCACACAAAAAAAGCCAGCTTTACTAAGTACTTGATCCATCAAGCTGCAAAGACGGTACTTAAGTCACGTAACTATGGTACATAACATTTCTGAGGACGAGAGTTATCAAAACACACACACACGTCCATTTTAGTTTGCGATTTTCTTTTGGAACCCAGATGTCGGTTCTGGATGGAGACGCCCGGTTTCAGCAGCTCTGTGGCCTCGAATGGTCGAGCTCCTCAGCAAAGCTGGTTCCCGTTTTGTGCTAATGTGAAACCGTCTCCCATCGTCGTAGTCTCAATCTGTAGCATGTTCAGGTAGCACTAGTACTGTAGCATCTTATAGACTCCTCCTTCGTAACGCTTGTTGATGTCACGTCTCAGTTACAGTCTGTAGTGTCAACGAGTGCGCAAACTGTTACTACTATAGCACATTCATTTCATATTGGCGTCGAGCCGCCTCCAAATTAGGCAACGCGTTTAGGTGAGGCAGGCGTTGAACATTAATTTTTTTATTTTTTTTTTTTGGAGAAATGTGAGATAAACGAGCTCAACCTCGTCTTCTGAAAAGGTGACAGGAAACACGGTGCCTACATCCAGTGGAGCCACGTAGGTTAGAGCGCTGGTTGGTCCTCACTTCCTTTTTGCTTTTTATTTGAGCCACCGTGCCACAGTAGACTTCCTCCGTTCGCCGTCAACACACTAGATGTGACCCCCCCCCCCTCTCTTCCGCTCCCACCCCACCTCCAAACACACACACAGGCCTAAGAAACACATCCGTGGGAAATATACAGGCATGTAAATTTTCAGTGTCGACATCCCATCCTTGTTTTTCCGACGATCTCCGTTCATTCTCTGCCGTACGACGTCACCAATGAGCTGATGTAGGTTTTGCCAATTGTTTGCAAGTGTTTTGACTGATCAGGAAAATTTGCACTGTTGTAGATATTTGATAGTATGTGTGATGTATGCAAGAGGAAACAGGCCATCTTCAATAGCCATAATGTTCATTCGTCACCCACCTCATGAAATTTTGGTCAGGTGAAGACAGATCCCCTTTCCTCACTCTTAAAAAAGTGAAAAGTAAAAAAAAAACAAAAAAAAAACCTTCATAAAAAAAAATCGCAGATATGGTCTCACGTTTAGTTTTATTAAATTTTAAACTGAGGAGCAGTACAGTGTATGTAAATCAGGAAGTCTGTGTATATAGAGAAATAATGATTGTAACTGTATGATTGTCTGTAGGGCATTATACTGAAACACAT
The DNA here is from genome assembly GCA_029814585.1 of Gymnapogon annona. NCBI lineage: Eukaryota > Metazoa > Chordata > Actinopteri > Kurtiformes > Apogonidae > Gymnapogon > Gymnapogon annona. The sequence continues at coordinate 3,082 of JAPTHA010172958.1, read as the reverse complement.
TGCTTACCTCAAGACTTGAGACAAATCTCTCCTTTCTCTCCTGACATTTGTTTGAGAAGACCTCTGGGTCAGACTCTCTATCTTTTTCTTTTTTCCTCGCACCTTGGCCTTCTCTCATATCAATTGGACATGTTATATAATGTATATTCAACACCCGAAGCACTACGTAATAGCAAAACTAACACAAAGGCTGGTCAATGTTAAGTGTTATACTATTTAAAGACACATTTATAGACACTATATAGGCCCACATGCTCTTATGCACATCTGCAGGTACAAACGTCCTTTTTGGAAAAACAACAACAAAACAAAAAAAAAAAAAACGATCCGTAATTGGCTCATGTTTACTCCGTTGAACTAAGCTGGTTTTCTCGTGGCTTCAGTGATAGTACAGTATATTTTTGCTGTGTCTTAAGTGTTTTGATGTCAGGAAAACACTCCGAAAACGATTCCGATCTTCACAGCTACAGTCACAAGCAAACCGTTCAATATAGGATTGTAAAGATATAGGCTTGAATTAGCTGTCATAATACTGTGTATGCTTTTGACCTTGGTATATATTCAGTATCCAAACAAGGCCTGATTTATCCTCTCATATTACCAAAAAGTTATATTTTCCAGCAGTTGTACTAGATCATATTCTTTATGCGTTGTTCATTGTTTGAATCTCCTCAGTTGTGAAACCAGAACCAAGGGGGGGAGAAGAAAAAATAAAATTAAACAAACAAAAAAAAAAAACCAAACGGGTTCTTGCAGGATGTCAGATGCTCTGAGAGGTGTAGTCTGCTTCCTACAGCAGCTCGGCAAAATACAATCACTTCTCAATATCCTGCGCTTTATATGAAGATGTTTTACTGTTGCCGTCGTCGTCATGTCCCTCAGAGCATTTTATGACTGTACCTTGATTGTAGAAGCCCTATTTTATACTGAGAGTTATTTCAGAATACAGTATGTGCTGTTGTACATTATATGTATTGTATGGAGAAAGCTAAATAAATGCAGTTTAAAATAAAGTGGAAAATATCTGTATCCTTTGGGTGGGTGGGAAAGATGTATGATGATGACTCCTTTCGGCTTTTCTCTTCCGGGGTCGCCACAGCAAATTCAATTTGCATATTTGATTTGGCAGGAGTTTTTACGTCAGATGCCCTTCCTGACACAACCGGACTTTTAATCGGCACGAGGAGACATACGCCCCCTTGTGGCTACAGTAGGCAGTGTTGTGAAGGGTCTTGCGTGAGTACTTTTACTTAAAAAAAAAAACAAAAAAACTTCAAAATAAATATCAAATTTACTTCTTCCTACTTTTAATTCATTAATATTGTTGAAATATTACTTGTACTTTTACATGAGTATATATCTGGCAAGATGATAGTACTTTTAAATGCTATGCTTGTTTTTTTTGTTTTTTTTTTGTAGAATTTGTTTGGTTCAGTCATTTTGAGCGAGGGCTGTTGGTTAAACAAAAAAAATTATGTAGGTTAAAAAAAAATGATGATGTTCTACACTAAATATATTTACAGAGATGATTTAAAAAAACATCTGTGAGCTTTTTTGAAGATTGAAGGACAAAAATATAAAGTTATATTGGCGCTTACAAGACACAACTTAGCATGTTTTCTTTCCTAGTAAATGTTTACACCCTGTTCGTAGACTTTTATTACCCTGTGCATTTTTTATTGCACCTAGTTATACAATAATGTAATCTGTCGACCGCTTTTATGCATCTACACTAAAAGTTCGCAGAGCTGGCAAAACACAAAAGTCATAAAGTCATCAGTGGTAAACATTAAAAGCTGGTGTAGATATACGCAGAAGAAAAGAGACAGTTCTTGGAAACAAGCCCAACTGTTACAAGGAGAAACAGTCTGATAAAAGTGTGTTTTGAGAATTTGTGTGAATGTGTCGCCTGAGCTGAGATAAATAGGGCCGTCGGGGGGCTCGTTGGTCTTAAAAGTGGGGGGAAAAAAATCCTAATATGATGGGAACCAATGGAAAGAGAGAGAAAAAAAGATTAAAATCAGACTTGGTAGTACAATTGGAATATCCTGACCATGAGTTGTACAGTTTGATCGTACTACAGTGTTTTTTGTTTCTAAAACGACAAAACCAGTGGATGTTAATCAAAGCAAATGTCAAGAATGAAAGAAAAGTACTTTTTCCTTTTCTAAAATGTTCACTTTAATTTATTGTGGGGAAACCTCTGCAAGATAGAGCCATGCTCTACAGTTCTGACATGGATGACACCTCAGAACAGTTCTCAGTGGGATCACCTGTGACTCGTTCAAGACTGAAGCTGATACTTCATCTGTCGTTTTGTTAAAAAAAGAACAAAAAAAAAAACTCAATTTGTGTGTAATGCAGCTTTTCTTACGGCCACTAGAGTGCACACTTGATTATATCCACAAACCCACCCGTCAAACCCAACACACACACAACACACGCTTACTCTTCTTCCATTTTCGAGGGCGTGCTTGTTGTCGATGCAATTATGTGCTGTTTTGCTGCGTGGTCATTTCATTTACAATCACCTAAACTCAGAGGATATAGAGCTGGGGTGTCAAACATGTGGCCCGGGGACCCAATGTGGTCTGCCAAAGGTTCCAGTGTGGCCTGTGGGATGAATTTCTGAAATGCAAAAATTACAGTTTAGATTCCACCTGCAGACTGGGAAATATATGATCATAATAACTTATAAGTACTCACAACTTCACATTTTTATGTGTAAATGTAAATATTTTCCATGTAATTTTCCTGTATTTACACTAAAAAAGTATCATTTGACAAAAAACAAAAAAGACTTGAACAAATATAAACAACCTAAAATGTCTGTAGAGAAGTATGTATAATTTTATCAATATTCTACCTGTTACTAAATGGTTTTAGGTCCACCTGTGACCTGTAGGTTGTAATGTACGTGTATAAATTATAACATGGGTATAATATTGTTAAAATTACACTTCTTTGTCTTAGGAATTTTAGGAATTTTCTACAACCAGTGGACACACCACGTATCAATGTAAAATAGTACTATAAACAGTGAACTGCACATCAGTGTAAACAGTACTATAAACAGTGTAAA
>JAPTHA010172953.1:0-14926 GCA_029814585.1 Gymnapogon annona | reverse complement strand
GAAAGAACCGGCAAAGCAAGGCAGAAGGGATGGTGAGGTAGGAAGGAGGGAATATTTAGTACGATGAATGTCTTCCACTTCATGCAGTACAAAATGCAGACTGTATAATATTTGGGTTTAAGCAAGTTAAAATAACTGGCATCTAACTCATCTTGTGAATTTAATACTCTTTGAGGTCAAATGTATACATCTGGTCATTTGTTCATGGATGCACAACATAGTTCTGCGTTGGCCTCAGCCTACACTGCCATTTTGGGTTCAAATTTTGACAAGTACCATGGAAGCAGTCACACTAGAAGTCTTTTTTTTTTTTTTTTTAAATACAAGAACTTTAAAAAGCAGGTAAGTCTGGACAATAAAATCATGCAGAAGAAAAGATAGATAGAAAAAAAATCATATTATATCATATAGGTAAGAAATTGTATTTCATATGGAGGTTAATTCAAAGAGATTTAGGTCAAGAAATGAAGCTGTGTGTGTTGATACTAGATTTGCTTTTCAAAAGTTGAAGAGCTTTGCTATGTAGTTGTTGCTATGAAGTTTAGTTGGTGTCTTTTGGAACTTCCAACTTGTTTCTGGTAGATTACTTTGCTCATTCTAGATGCTATCATAAGTAAGGATAACATCAAAAATAAGACTGAACATTTTGAAAAATAATTAAATAACATTTTGGTGAGGACATATGTCAACATGTATCCTGAGATTTTGACTCAAGTTACATCATGGTTCTTTGTACATCTTTAAAGACAGTTATGTATCATAATACACAATGTCGCAATCAAACATTGACACATGGACTGATTTCCATGACATCATTTTATTAAGCAGTGTAGCTAATGAATTGTTGGTGGGCAGACCTTATTTTGCAGACATACTCAACCTTCCTTTTTGAGAAGCCGGTTATTGAATACAAATTGGTGTATCGTGTTGAATTCTGTGTTCAATTGAATTTCTAAATTATTCTTTTAAATTTCTTTGTTTTACTTTCAATATATGGTACCAATGTCAAAGCAAATATTCAGTCTGTGCCTCTCTCCTAGAGCTGAGTGTACTCTATTACCACATAGTTATTGTGCTATACAAATATATATATATATATATATATGCATAGGCATTTAATAGTATCCACACTACATATTTGTCTGTGTAATAACACATATGCTACACATAATCTCATCATCTCAATCATCAGTCGGGCACATGACAGAAAATAGAAGATGAACAAATGGAGGTGCATGAAAGGAGATGCAGCATTATTAATTATTAACTAATTATATTGTTGTAGGCTGATTTGGGTTACATAAATGTAATTATATCAATGCCTTATGGGATTTCTTTTTTTTCTGGCTGACTGTTACCATTCTATCTATTACCCTGTGGACAGTGCCTGTCAGGTACAAATACCCAGGTCATTTTTTTGCATCAGTCTACCCTTCCTTACCTCACTTCAGGACTTTATATACATGTTATTGTAGATAAATTGAAATTTCCCCAGGAGGGACTAGTAAAGGTATATCTGGTAGGAAGAGAGAGAAGAGGAAACCTAAGAGTCTAGGTCTGAGAGTAGGGACTCGGAATGTTGGAACTATGACAGGAAAAGGTGTAGAGTTGGTGGACATGATGCAGAGGAGAAAGGTAGACATACTGTGTGTCCAGGAGACCAGGTGGAAAGGTAACAAGGCTAGATGTTTGGGAGCAGGGTTAAAGCTTTTCTATCATGGGATAGATATAAAGAGAAATGAAGTCAGAGTTATCTTGAAGGAGGCGCTTGTCCTGGAGGTTAAAATAGTGTCAGAGTGATGAGTCTGAAGCTTGAAATTGAAGGGGCGAAGTTCAATGTGGTTACCTGTGGGTATGCTCCACAGGTAGGATGTGAGTTAGAGGAGAGGGAGAAATTCTGGTTGGACCTTGATACAGGACATCCCTAGATATGAGAGAGTTGTGATTGCGCAGACTTGAATGGACTTGAATGGACATATTGGTGCAGGAAACACAGGTGATGAGGAGGTAATGGGCAGGTTTGGTTTCCAGGAGAAGAATGCAGAAGGACAGATAGTGGTTTACTTTGCAAAAAGGATGGAAATGGCTATAGTGAATACATTTTCCCAGAAGAGGCAAGAACATAGGGTGACCTATAAGAGTGGAGGTAGGACCACACAGGTAGATTATATCATGTGTAGAAGGAAGTCAGTGACTGCAAAGTCATGGTAGGTGAGAGTGTAGCCAGACAACATAGCATGGTGGTGTGTAGGAAGACTCTGGTCTAGCTGCTTCAGGACGGTGGCTCTAATATCCCACCAGGTCGCCCTGGAGTGACTGGTCCTGACCCACCTGTGCACCTGGTTAGCTCATCCATGGACCCACTGCAGTTTGCATATCAGCCTGGCATCGGAGTGAATGACGCAATCATCTTCCTCCTTCATTGAGCCTTGTCTTACCTGGAGACACCTTGGAGCTCTGTTTGGGTCCTCTTCCTGGACCTGAGCAGTGCTTTAAACACCATCAGGCTAGATATCTTGAGGGACAAGCTGGACCTGTCAGGGGTGGACCACCATCTCACAGACTGGATTATGGACTACCTCACCAACCGCCCACAGTATGTCAGGACCCGGGTTGTGTGTCAGACATTGTTCTTTGCAGTATAGGAGCCCCCAGGGAACAGTACTGGCGCCATTCCTCCTCAACCTCTACACTGTGGACTTTTCCCACAAATCACCATCCTGTCATCTATAGAAGTTCTCTGGCAACTCTCCCATCATCCGCCTCATCACAGAAGGGGAAACCACCTCCTGATCAATGTCAGTAAGACTCAGAAACTGGTTGCAGTGCCCCACACACCCCCATTACCAGCGAACATCCAGGGAAGTTACATAGAGATGGTGACATCTTATAAGTACCTGGGTGTTCACCTGAACAACAAACAGGACTGGACTCACAACACCAACACCCAATACAAAAAAGGGCAAAGCAGATTGTATCTTCTCAGGAGGCTGAGGTCCTTTGGGGTGCGGAGGGAACTCCTGAGGACCTTCTACAACTCTGTTGTGGCACCTGCCATAATCTATGGTGTGGTCTGCTGGGCAAGCAACATCACAGCACAGACTCCCACACCCTCAAATACACACTGACTGCACTGAGGAGTTCCTTTAGTGACAGACTGAGACACCCCAACTGTGTGAAGGAGAGGTATCGCAGGTCGTTCCTTCCAGCAGCTGCCGGATGCTATAATTGAAACTGAACTGACTGTCAGAGAAAGTAATTGTAGTAGAACTGTTTATTTCCCTTTGTATTTATATTATAACCTTTTGTATTTGTGTTTTCACTCTTGTGTGCTATGGATGTTTTCTGCTACTGTGTTTGGAAATTTCCCCGAGTGGGACGATTAAAGGAATCCAATCTAATCTAAACCTGTAATATGGCCCCTGCAAAAATTTATGGACGGATCTTAATGAAATTTTCAGGGGCATTGCTGTGTTTTTTTTGCAGTGGACAGTTGAAAATAGGGCAGGGCGAAGAAGGACAACCCATAGCAGATGCATCTGGAGAGTCATGCTGGTTTGTGTTAGCTATTTAAACCACAGTTTGAAAGCACAAGACACATTTTTATGTAATGTTTCTGAAAGCTAAATTTCAACCAAAACACACTTTTGTATTCCAACAAATTAATTAGTCAGAAAGTTCTTATCAATTGTCAGTGCCTATTATCATCAGCGATGACATTCTGTAATATTAAGATATATAACAATGGATTATTATTTGTTTTAGTAGCTTTGTTGTCTTTCTTGAAGAAATGTGACTGATGCACCAAAAGAGTACTCATATTAAATATCCTGGCCATTAACCTAACCAACTTCTATGGAATGAAATATTGTGTCTGTTGGGAATGGAGGCCGGCTTTGTAATTAAAATCTTAGAAAATTTAACTCACTCTTTATTCAATGTATCTTGCAAGAATCTTTATCTCCCAGGAGGACTCTTTCATTCCACAATCCATCTGCGCTTTCCCATCATCTATGCCTGCAGCTCCAAATTCAATCCTCTTAACATTTTCTTTTCCAAGTGCAACACAGAAAAGATTCCCAAAAGTGGAGCCAAATCACTGATCACAGACAAATGTTCAAGCCTTTTTGAGTAAAACACTGTCGGAGGGGATACATCCAGTCCAAGCCTCTAGATGCTGATTAGAGGCCTTTGAAGAAAGTCTTCTCTTTCCTATAGTTGATTGCCAGGGGATAAATGAGCAACCTTGCAATAAATTAGTGACCTTGCAGTGAAAGAATGTTAAGGAGCTTGTGATGCCAGTAAAGATTAGGAAAACGATCAATACATTCTGCCTGTATTTGTTTGCAGGAGACGTCTTTATGGCTCAACTTAGAAATACTTGTTTCATAAATCTTGTCTGCTCGTGGTTGCAGCAATAACATATACAGTGGATATGAACCAATGCTCCTTGTACTTTTTCATGTGCCTGAGCAAACACACAAACTCCCTGAGCAGTCCCTTGGACCACTGTGAGCAACATCAGATTTGTGGACTGGTGTCATGACTGTATCAAATCTGTCGAAGTTACATGGCTTATTAAAAGAATCAAACTACAGCTGTAATTTCCATTATATTGATTTTAATTAAGTGATTTAGTCTACTTACAATTAAAAAGACAAAAAATATGTTAATGACCTGTGTAGTACGTTAACCCAATTGGAAGTTGAAATACTTAAGTATGGTTTGACATGAACTACCAACCCAATCCAGCTAAGTATAAGCTCCAATTTGGAAAACACACATTTTTACTGTAAAGCTCTGACTTGTACTATGAGAATGTATCTGTATCAGTGTGTGAAGCGTGAAGGGGACTTTGTAGTACAATTATTGGAAAACTACACAGTAAATGTGCTTTATATTTGTGTGTGCTAGTAGCATACTAAGTACTAATACCAAGTATTCTAGAAAAGTTATTTCGGGAAGTACTTTTATTTTGAGGTCAAAACATATATTACATTGTGTTTATGGCTGGTTGTACGTGTTCCATAAATTGCGCATAGTTCATAACAAACGTTCAGTGTGAGAAGAAGCATGACGAAAACTGGATCAACTCAATCATGCGACAAAATTTGATCCCGTACCAAGTACAATGTAGTCTTAAAGCAGTTTTAATCATTATTGTGCTACCGTTTTGGCTCATTTAGTGTAATCACAAGACAATTTGTGTGCATGTAATTCAGTAGCTCCTGGTTTGATGGGCAGAGGAGAGTTGTGGCTTGATCGCTGTATTGACAGTATGCAATGACGTTGATAAGTTGTGTGGATACTTATGTAACTGAATAACATATCATTGGCTGACCAATCACCTCTCACTCTCTAAGAAACGTGCAAAATTGTACAGAATAAATTGTAATGAGTTTTTTTTTCCCAGTTCAGGTTGGAATTTTATTTTGTACACAGTGCAGATTTTTTGTGTGCAGACACCGGGTATCGGTGCCCAAATTCACACATGTGCAGCTTAGAGGGAACACAGGAATGAACCCCTACATATATTTTTGTGGTTCTTTGCCTAACTGAAGTTCCACCATTTTTCTTATCTTTTGTGGCCCCACCACATCCATGAGTTGTGAGGCAGGAAAAACTGGTCTCTTTGCATCCATTATAACAGAATGTTTGTTGGAAAAGAAGCACAGCTTTCTTTACAGACAGCCACAAAAGAAGACAACCATTGATGTTTTACGTGATGCATAAAATTTTGTCAAACTTTTACGGCTGTGTTGGAAAAATACTTGAAGTAATGGCAAGAGTAGTGTCCACATTTGGTCATTTATAAATAATGACAAGAATAATTAAAAAAGGAATGAAATTAAAAACAAAAATAAAATAAAATCCAGAGATAACAGATAGCCAAAGCCTGTTACCAGAATCAATGGCTGAGAAACATTGGGTTTAAATGCTATATACAGTATATTCAATGATAAATAATGAACACATTCACACACATACAGTTGTGACCAGTGTGGTGTTAAAAGTGCTAGTAATGGGTGGTTGCAGTGCTGCCATTTTACGTCACGGACTCTGGGGAAGATTAGGAGATACTTTTGTCAGACAGTTCGTAGCAGAATGGAGTGAAAGAAAGGGGAAATGTAAAGAGTTTGAGAAATAAAGAGGCTGAACAAATGAAACTGGATGATGAAGAGCCATGGGGAGACCATGGCTCTTTTCTAAAAGAAAAGGGGCTGAAGAGGGAGGGAGAAATAAGCGATAGAGAGAAAGCCAAATGGTGTCTGGGAAAGTTTTGTAGCTGAGGTGCATTGTGGGAGAGCAGACAGTGTGTCTAGGGGGTCTGAGGTGTGGATTAATGCCAGCGATTGGAGGAGGGCTGCCGCAGTTGTGCGTGAGCAGAATATCCGATGGAGAGAGAAGAGAAGAGAATATGGAAGTGGTACAGACATTGAGTTTTGGAAAGCATTGATATTCTGTTTGAAGACACTATAACAACCGGATGGAAACAAACCAATAAAAATGTACAACAGCATGCTTAGGGGTACAGACATTGAGTTTTGGAAAACATTGATATTCTGTTTGAAGACACTATAACTACCGGATGGAAACAAACCAACAAAAATGTAAAACAGCAAGCTTATGATTGCATTGAATTGAGTTAATCAAGAGCTGTGGAAAATGAAAACTTAGACAAGGATGAATCCTTGACATTCGGATTGAACTCTTCTGTAAAGATTCATGTTATTGATTAAAAAAAAAGGTTTAGTCAGGCTCAATGGCGTGGCTCACAGCAGTCTGGGTTCATCTGCCTTTGAGGCAGAATCATGACATGGAATCTATGAAATGGCAGTCTGCAACTTTCTGTTCCCTATGCGAAGAAATTTGAATGGTTTACAGTAAACACACCTTATGAACCCCAACTCAGGCTGTAGACTTGACACAGCAGAATTTGATGATAGCAAGATTATTTAAATATATACACATATACATTTACAAATTCTTAAAGTAATTAATTGAGTTTAACAGTATTCTATATTTTACTCAAATTCAAAATGATTTTAACATTTAACCGAATGTATTTTGCATTCTTACATAGCTCAGAATGAATTCAACCTCATTTGGCACAAAATCAATTCAATCACAGCAGTTAACATTCTTGACAATAGCAGAAACATTTCAGAATACAAATAAACATTTCACCGACCATTGGCATCTTTAGGTTGAATCCATGAGTCAACTTGAATTTCTTTTATTCTTCCTGGAATACTGTTGGTATGAATGACTGAGATTTCGCTAGTCCTTGTCAAGTGTTCTCAATTCGTTCTGAGTGATCAGGTGTCAAGCACCTGTTTGTTGCTACTAGTGCATTGTGGGTAATGTAGTACTCAATCCAATGTTCTGAGATTCATCATAACAACTTCCACTTGACCTTCTGGTTTTTCAAACCCAGTGAGGTCACAGAAGTTCTTTACACCTCCTCAATGGGAAGTGGAATGACAAGGTGTCTGACATCTCTATGAAGAATTGTGGCTGGGATTTTTGTTTGAAGCCTCTTGGTTCTTCCACTATTTTCTCTTGTGGATCCTTTTTCATTTGGCTTTGTGATGGGAACAGGATAGCTGGAAAAAGTCTCCACGAGTACATCTCTCACGATACATTTGCTGTCAACATTAACACTGACCACTCTAGCCAGTGTACTGTCCTCTCAAAGTGTTTTGGTCTACCAACCAGACCACATCTCCAACAGCAACTTTTCGATGTTTGGTATGCCATTTGTTCCTTATGAACTCATTAGGTCCAACTAATTATCTCCACTTCCTCCAGAATTTGTTTACCTCAACTTGAATATTTTGAAGACTTTTGTAAAATTTCCAGTTTGAGAGCTTGCATTTCTTGCAAATCCTACAAGCAGGGAATTTTGGGTGATGTACTCTATACAATCTTCTTTGCTTTGAGTTCTTGGATCAATGGTCTCATTTGCAAGGTTGGAAGCCACGAAGGACAACGTTTGGAGTTCACCCCATGAGAACACCATCTTCACCAAGGTGAAGTTGCATAACGGCTGCTTCACTACTTTAAGAGCTGCCTCTGCTGCACATTCCTATGAGAGTAGTCTGCAGGGTGGATCCTCCTTGACCATTCAGTTCCATGTTTTGCAGCCCTGCCTTAAGTTCAGACATGTTTAGTTGGTAAAGGAACTTGCTCCAGAGCCAGTTTTGCCCATACTAAGTTAATTCCTGTGTCCCAGGTTTCTTGGGTTAGCTCGTCACCCCTTCCCTCTTGGAAGGGGTGACCCCTTCACCCCTTCCCTCGTCACCCTCTTCCCTTCTAACAAGAATTGCTCCCTGTTGTCTGGCAGGTGTAACTAAGCCAATTTTATCATACAGCCCTGCCACTTGACAAGAGAGCCCTCCTAGTCCGTGGATCAGGTGTCTCCATTCTCACTTGCTCCTTAAGATCTTTTCAAATCCTCATCTTTCTTTTGGAAAAGTTAACATGTAGAGCTTGTCTTCGTCCACTTGGTAGCCAAGGTCCAAAGCTTTGTTCTCTTCATCCCTCATTTGATTATGGAAGAAACAAGATTCTGTCTTGTTTCTTTATTAAAATCTCTGTTTCCATCCCTTGCCTCCCACTTTGTCTGACCAGACCCATGGTTTGAGAAAAACCCACCAGCCTTCAAATCTCTTTCAACACTTGCTGTGATTTTGTTCAGTTTGTTTGGGTCATTGTGGGAGGTTAAAAGGTCATCCACATAACTGTCCTCTTCAATGACTGTTGAAGAGTGTTCATCCTCCAAATGAACAAAGTTGGGCAGGCACGCCACTTCCCTTATAGCCACCTGAGCAATGCAACCAGCCAGTCTGTCCCCTATGTTGACTCTGGTAATTGCACATTCACTGACCTCTTCCTCTGGGCTGTCCCTGCAGAGGAATCTGTGATGATGCATCTCCCGTTCCTCCAGCCATACAGAGTTGGACATCTTTTTAATGTCTCAGAGAGTTCCTTGCCTCCCTTCTCTAAACCTCAGCAAGACAGCTCTGATAGGGTTAAGGATGTGAGGTCCCTTCAGAAGATGGTGCCACCAGGTGGTTTACGTACCACACTGGTCCATTCTACTTGTCCATGACGTTGTATGGCTGCACCTCATCCCACCATTTCATGGATCTGGGTAGGATATTGGACTTTCCAGTCCGGCTCCCAGCTCAGTCGCTTTTCCATCCTTAAGACACAATCCTGAAATGCACTTTTGTTATTTGAAAGAGAGGCTGGCTCTACAGTACAAGGATATTTTACATACCAGTGTGGAGATGGTGTTTGAGCGTCTCCTTTTGTGTAGATGAGGCCTCCTTTAATGATCTCAAACTCCCACTCTTCTGCCAAGGTAATTTTCTTCCCTTCTGGTGGACAGTTTAAGTCAGTCAAGGAAGGTACTGTTACTGGGCACTGTAAATTTGGTCTGAGCCATGTCCTTCTCCTGTAGTTATGTTAATTGATTGATGCCTTATTTCGTCAGATTTGACAGTTGCTGTCCTTATGGAACAAGCAAAGTGTGTCTTACACTCATATGTTTCCACCTCCACTTCTTCAAACAAATCGGGATGCACCCCCGATTGTTTTTCCCCAGTTGACTCTCCCTCAAGACAAGGCCTCAATGACTTTCACCCTCTGGGGTGTGAGTCTTCTCTCTCGGTGGCTAATGAGAAGTTCAACTTCTTTTGGTCTTTCCAATTCCTCAAGTTGAACGCCTGGGGAGAATTTTTCACCTGTTCAAGTTCCATTTCTTGATGCACACTGGCACTTTCATCCAAGCTGTAGCAGACCATTTCATGAGCTCTCTGTTCCTTTAAGGGTCTTGACTCTGAGGAGATACTTCTGTGTGTTTACCTTCATGGCCATTCCACCAACTTCATACGTAACTAAGATTATCATCTCATTTCTTGACCTCAGTTTTTCACTAGGCATATGGGTGATGTAATTTGTATGTGAAGCAAGGTCAATTAAAGTCCCAGTTTTCTGCCCTGAATTTGCAGTGACTTGCATCAACATCATAATAAAAGGAAGTTCAGCGAGACCATTTCTCTGCAGTAGCTCAAACTGGCCTGAAGCATCAAGTGTCACTATGATTCTGTTGATGTTGGTGAATGCTTCCCTGAATCAATTTGCCATTTCTGGGGAAACTTCAGACAAGAATTGCTCTTGTTCCTCAGTCAGTGTGCTTTCACCTTTGCTCCATTTCCGACTCCTTTCCCCTTCACATCTTTTGACTTCTCCTTTTGGGCAGAGGAAGAAATGGTCGTCTGAGACACCTCCTCCCCTTTTACAGTCTTTGTTTCTGCATAGGAAATTTTCTCTGCAGTATCCCCCTTCATCATGGCATCCGAGAGATATTCTGCATACTCCCAGCTACCTCAATACAGCTTTCTTTTCCGTTGAAGTCTTGAACTTTTTACAGAAGAAGATTTTATTGTTGTACCCACTATCACCACAGACACCACATACCTCATCAAGCTTGTCTTTCTTTGTGGTTTATGTTGAGGCAATCTTTCGCTCATACTTCTTGAGGAAAAAATATTTTCTCTGTCTTTGCCACATGTCAAAGTCATTGTCTGACATGACATTGTCTCTAGGTTCAACCATGAACGTCAGTCAGACTCTCTTAGTAAAGTCAGGCAACTTACTTTCAATGGATTTGACTACCAGTGGGTTCTTTATAGCTCCAGAGTTTCCCAACTCTGTGAGATCTGCCAGGGTCTTCTCCACTGACTGTATGAGGTCAATTACCTTTCCTGGTTGGTTCCCCTTCACATGTGGCATCTTCTCCAGCTCTTCAAGGATTTCCACAGGGATGGTTGACTTGTTGCCATATGTGTTCTCCAAAACTCTGAACATACCATTGGCAGTGGTATACGTGGGAAGTCTGAGATCTTGTCATTTACACTTTCCAAAAGTTGAAGTTTCTTGACTTCAACTGAACTAGATTGGAAATTTACCAGAGTCAGACGAATAAAGCAATCTAATCAGATGCCTCTCCCGGCCTTTGGATGCTTACAGAGTCTTTCCTCAATCTGTAATATTCTCTTTTGCTCCCATTGAAGACAAGTAGAGTGGTTGGCTTGATTCTTACTACTGGTGTAGGCGCCAGTTGGGGTCGTAGTTTCACATCTCTCGTCCAAGCAGTAGCAAAGTCAATTTTCCTTAGTTCAAGGCTGTAATTGGATGCTTTCATGTTCTTGACTCTTCCATCCAATTCCATCCTTTAATTCCACAGGCGTCCATCTCTCCCATGCTGACAATGCTGATATGGTCTCTTTCACCCTTTTGTCCAACAAAGTGAGGTGTGCTTCATATCCCTCTAAATACCCACTTTCCACAATTACACCAGTAACTATTCGTGGCTTTTTTCTGCTTCCAGGATTGCTAAATCAAGTTCACTCTTCCCATACCTTGACCACAGATTTGTTTGAACAATGTCTCTTATTTCTGCGAACTTTTTTTCACCTTGCTTTTCACATCTATCAATGTCGACTTCTTGTTGTCCATCCTCACTTTTAATGTCACCCTCCAGTCCAATCCTGTAATCATCATTGGCATTGAGCATATTTCTGAAACAGTCTCAAAGTTTGGTGAATTCCTCTTTAACTCCACTTGAAGCAGGCTGCTTGCTCGTCCTGAAATGGACACAAAGGACACAAGGACAACTCAATTCAAGTTTCCAATTCAACTTTTATTTTCCATTTAATAGTTAATTGTCATTTCAATAGGTTGTAAAACTTTGAAGACAAACAAAATCATCATCAAATACAGAACAAAAAATGTACTTATTAAGGGTTTTACGTGAACTATTCATTAAGCTTTTAATTTTTTTTTAGCAAAGTTTAAACATTTAACAGAATATACAGACATATGTATATATAAGTTTACTATATATTTTTTACTATATATTTTTTCCACAAATATGTATTCAATTATTCCCCATGGTCTATACTCTTCTTTTCATATATTTCCTAAGTTGGTTATTCAGCTTCCAGCCCCAGGTGGAGATTTGTAGGGCGAGGTTTATGTCACAGTTTTTATCCAATCATTATTCATTACGATGTGTTGCCAGGGTCAACAATCTGCCTCTAGGCCTTCAGAAGCAACAGTGGTGGTGCATGGTGCCTTTAAAGTGAATGAGAGCCTGTGGCGGACCTATGGCATTTACTTGACACATCACTGAACCAGGCTGTATCCAGACTGCAGCTCAGCGTTCAACACCATCACCCCCCAGGATCTGGTGAGCAAATTGGGCCCCCATGGGCTAAATATGCCCCTGTGTAACTGGTTGTTGCACTTCCTGACCAACAGAACCCAGTATGGTCGAGTGGGCAACAGCACCTTCAAGGTCACCATACTGAACACTGGCTCCCCCCAGGGCTGCATCCTGAGCCCCCTGCTGTTCATCCTGATGACCCATGACTGTCATCCCAGGTATAACACCAACCACATAAAGTATGTGGATGACACCACAGTTGTGGGCCTCATTTGGGACGACAACGAGCTGGCTTACAGAAAGGAGGTGCAACATCTGGTTGACTGGTGTAAGAGGAACAACCTGCTCCTAAACATCGATAAGACTAAGAAGATTATCATTGACTTCAGGAGATCTCGGCCCAGTCAACCCCACTCTTCATCAATGACACTGCAGTGGAGGTTGTCAGTAGCACCAGGTTCCTGGGGGTGTACATCACTGACAACCTCGACTGGACCCTTCACACAGCCTCTTTGGTGAAGAAAGCCCAGCAGCACCTGCATTTCCTGCGACTGATGAGAAGGGTGTCCCTCCCCCCTCCGATCTTCCCAGCCTACTACAGAGGCAACATCGAAGGTCTGATGACCTACTGCATCTCCGTCTGGTCCGGGAGCTTCAAGGCCTCAGACTGGAACCCTCTGAGGAGAGTGTTGAGGACAGCGGAGAAGATCATCAGGACTCCACTCCCCCCCCCATCCAGAACAAATGCTGCTTGGCCAGAGCTCACCAAATATACTCTGACCCTACCCGCCATAATGGACTGTTCTCTCTGTTGGTGTCGGACAGAAGCTTGCGCTGCATCTGCTGTAGAACTGCCAAGTTCAGTGACAGCTTCTCCCCCCGAGCCATCAGATTATTAAACTGTACTTGACTTCACATGCAATGCTTACACTGTTTATAGTACTGTTCACATTTATGTGCAATATTTACACTGTTTGTCGTACTGTTTACACTGATGTGCAATATTGCACTGCCCATCTTATTTATTCCTTATTATATTGACTGTATGTGTTGTCACCTTTGCACTGCAGCCACTCATGGCTTTGGACACTTAATTTTGCAGTAAATTTTGCATTTTTGCTTTTTTTTGCACTTTTGTATTTTTTACATATTTACACTGTGTTGTCAGTTGCCAATCTGCAACATTTCATTGCCAGATTCACTGTGTGTGACTGTGCGATCACAATCAAGGAAGTCTAAGTCTAATTGTATGGCTCAGCAGCTTTATTCCTCTGTAGTTACCACAACTCTGTGCATCTCCCTTGTACTTAAAAATGGGCACCCGCACACTTCTCCTCCATTCCCCAGGCATCTTCTTTCCATCTAAGATCCTGTTGAACAACCCAGTCAAAAACTCTACTGATACCTCTCTTAGACACTTCCATACTGTAATGGTGGATGGCGTAAAGAAGAAGCAGGAGAGCATGGATTCACTGGATTCAATCTTTACTCCACAGGTGTTCATGTACACAGCATGGCATTCCCTTCTTTATCTCTTCTTCTACCCTGTGTATTCACTTAGTCCACAGGCTAGACTTATAGCTAGTGGACAACAGTGAAATAGCAACTTGCATAATAAGAAATAGAGAACACGGCATTTCCCCTCTTTGTAAAAAAATACAATGTTCTTCTGGGATGAATAATAACTTCAGTAAACATGAAAAGAGATTTCACCAATGACATGTTCTGTATCAGAGATAGCAAACTACACTTACACTGTTTGCAGTACTGTTTACATTGATGTGCAATATTGCACTGCCCATCTTATTTATTTCTTATTATATTGACTGCATATGTTGTCACCTTTGCACTGCAGCCACTCATGGCTTTGGACACTTTAGTAATTTTGCACTTTTGTATTTTTTCCATATTTATACTGTGTTGTCAGTTGCCAATGTATGACATTTCATTGCCACTGTGTGTGACTGTGTGATGACAATAAAGAAGTCTATCTATCTATGCCCCAGTCGGTGAATTCAAAGCAGCCTAATAGTGCAGACATAGCTCCTTCAGGCCACACTGTCACTCTCCTTGCAGCAGCTTTCTCTCTGATGAGCAGGGGCAAGTTTCACTTCAATATAGCTTTCATATCTGATGTTGAAATTTACATTACAATTTACAACGATATTTTTCAGCATCATTTTTTTTCTTAAATTGTATATTGTTCTTTTTGCAGGATGTAGATTTTGTAAAATGATATTATATTGTGTCTGTTACAATATTTTTAATAAAAATTTGCAAAGAGAAGAAAATCCTGATGGCTTTACGCACCGAGTGTCACAGTGATTCAATAATTGTTTCCATGGATGTCAATCCTATTATGAAAATATTTTCTTACTGGTTTACCAACTGTATTTTCGCAGCCTCATGCAACAAAAGTTACGTTGGTACAGTCATGTGACATCAGTCCTGCTAATGTGATAATATATGACCATGTTTGATTTAACCATGTTGGTAGGATGAGAATGGAATATTGGGAAAATAAAGCATTGAGTGAACTTTCAATGGCAGAGTTTCATGAAGTGTAAGTGATTTATTTGTTTGTTTATTATTTATTTATTATTTTTATTTATTATTTGTTTGTTTATTTCAGGCAATGGTAATCTGACAACATAGGAAATCACCACAACATAATTAATGACAATGTTT
>JAPTHA010172949.1:0-14927 GCA_029814585.1 Gymnapogon annona | reverse complement strand
ATACAGTTCTATAGTTATACAGTTCTATAGTTATACCCTTATTGTTATATAGTAATATACAGTTCTATAGTTATACCATCACTGTTATATAGTAATATACAGTTCTATAGGTATAACCCTACTGCTATACAGCAAAACACAAAGACATCCTGGGTTATATAGTAATATACAGTTCCATAGATTTAACCTTATTGTTGTATAGTAATATACAAAGACATCATCAGTTATATAGTAATATACAGTTCTATAGCTATATAGTTATATATATATATAGTTAAACTTCACATATTTCATATTTCTACTGCTCTTTCTTTTAATACTACAGTGCAATATAATATATTGTCAATTTATGCTTCTTGACTGGAAGTTTGCACAAAGTGTTTACATTAATGTGCAACATTACACTTACAGTCTTATTTATAGACTGTATGTGATGTCATATTTACACTGTAGACACTCATGGCTTTGGACACTTTTGCACTTTTGTATATTTTTGTATATTGATACTGTGTTTGTCAGTTGCCAAAACCGTGACGTTTGGTTGCCAGATCCACTGTGTGCGTCTGTGCCATGACAATAAAAGGAAGTCTAGAGTCCAATTGGGTTCAATGTCATTTTTTTTTTTTTTTGTATTTTCTACTACAATATGTTTTATTTAATGCGTCAAAGCACATTCCGTGTGAGTGTAAAACCTACTGGGAATAAAACTGATCCTGACTCACCATTTAAACAAGGTGAGGTGATTTTATAAGTGGTACATTAATTACATTTGATTTAAAAAAAACAAAAAACAAAAAAAAATACACACAAAAAAAAAAAAAAACGTGTCTAAAATCCTGGGGAAATACAATGTATGTGCTGCGCGATCAAGACTTAAGGATATGAACTGATGGCGCTGGAGCGTTGGCAGAGGGTGTAAACACAGGGAAGGGCTCCGGAACCCGGGGTGTGTTTGCACATCAACAGATGGCGCTTTTACAAGAGCGTATCAATCTCTCCGACCCACCAAACAGAGTCGACGTGAGGAGAAGACAAGACCACAATAAGTTTTGGAAAAAAACGCTTCCTGCGCCGCGATCCCAAGACCGGAGGAGAGGACTCACAGTGTTCGGGAAAGAAAGAACGGGGAAAAAAAAAAAGAAGGCCTCTCGGACGTGAAGGCAAACGACGTAATGAGACTCAACGGAAGGGAGGAAAGAGTGCGGAGAAAGAAGAGCGGAGGTGTGGAGAGACAGAAGAGCGGAGGTGTGGAGAGACAGAAGAGCGGAGGTGTGGAGAGACAGAAGGGTGGAGGTGGAGAGGAAGAAGAGCGGAGGTGGAGAGGAAGAAGAGAAGAGGTGAAGAGGTAGAAGAGCAGAGGTGGAGAGGAAGAACAAGGGAGGTGAAGGGTAAGAACGGAGTTGCGAGAAAGAAGAGAAGAGGTGAAGAGGAAGAAGAGCGGAGGAAGAAGAGCGGAGGTGAAGAGAAAGAGCAGAGGTGAAGAGAAGAGCGGAGGTGAAGAGAAGAGCGGAGGTGAAGAGAA
Organism: Gymnapogon annona; assembly: GCA_029814585.1. Lineage (NCBI taxonomy): Eukaryota > Metazoa > Chordata > Actinopteri > Kurtiformes > Apogonidae > Gymnapogon > Gymnapogon annona. The sequence goes on along the minus strand of JAPTHA010172949.1, from coordinate 13,405 downwards.
GAGCGGAGGTGAAGAGGAAGAAGAGCGGAGGAGGAAGAGCGGAGGTGAAGAGAAAGAAGAGCGGAGGAAGAAGAGCGGAGGTGAAGAGAAAGAATTTTGATTAAATCTAATTAAAGAATTAGATTTTCCACCTGCCTCTATTGAAATAGTGTGTGTGATAGTATAGTTAGTGTGAGTGTGTGTGTGTCAGTGTGTGTTTGAGTGTGTGTGTAGGGTTTGTGGGTCCTGGGATGTTGTGTGCTACAGCGTGTGTGTATGAGTGCGGCAGTGTGTGTGTGTGTGTGGGCGCGTCAGTGTGTGTGTGTGTCAGTGTGCATGTGTGTGTCTGTGTGTGTCAGTGTGTGTGTGTCTGTGTGTGCGCGTGCGTATCAGTGTGTGTGTGTGTGTCAGTGTGCGTGTGTGTGTGCGTCCGTGTGTGTGTGAAATTTCAAACATACAATATTGACAGGAGAACTCAATGGCTCACTGCTGGCGTACACCTGGACTGCATCTACGCCTGCCTCCTCACATGATCTCTTAGGAAGCCTATTGTTGTGAGAATAGTTGGCAGTGATTTTAGCCAGCCTTTCCTTTCGCCATTCTTCAAAAAGCACAGTCCTGGCTCCCCATCTTTTTCTTTTTTTCCATGGTGCTCTTTTCAAGATGGTGGCTACATAAGGCACCCTGGAAAACGAGCAGTGGTAGTGTCAGAGAAGCCATTTGGGGTCTGATTGATGGTAGCAGGCGAACCACAGCAGCCATGTTCTCTGATCTCCCTATGTGCAAGGCATGCCTGGCGCTCTCAGAGAAACAGGAGAAGTGTTTTTTAAAGTTGATGCTACTGCCAGGCGTATTGCATTATATTTCTCATCATATCTGTGTCAGTGTTTCAGAAAATAGATGATGAATTGGAAGTTATGGAGTGTTTATCATTTCAATGGAAGCTTTTCTTTGGGAAGAAAAAATGTCAGTGACCTCACCGAAGCCTCACTGTTGAAAAGATCATGTGCTAAATATACTGCGTATATTTTACTAGACAATTATGGTCAAAATACAGTTGGGGTAGATTAAGAAGTTTTGAGTTATGTTTTCTTGTCAGGATTTGTAGAGTTAGGCAGGAAAAAACCTAAATCACATAATTGCATGTTTCACACATCATGTGCAGAGGAAACTGACTATTTTGTCTCCAGTCTTGCATTTCCACACACTTTTTTGCCAGCAAAGCTGAACTTTTTAAAAGATTTATAGGTCCACAGATTTATAGGGCCCCCACCTTTGTGTCGAGATAGGATTTACACTGTCTTCTCTTGGTTTCATTTGACCCCTTGTGCTTTTTGTAGGCCACATATTTGTGCATGTTACATTTCTAATTTACTTTACATTTTTTAGGGACATTCACCACAAAATAATGAGCATCTTGATTAAATGTGCTGTGATTCAGCTGAAATACTTTTTCCCCCATTTTTTCTGAAAGCTATTAATGCCTCTTTTTGTCAGGAAGTGACAAATATAGCCTGGGAGATCATGAGCTTTTATTGTGGATTAGCATGCTAATAGGCTTTCGACTTGATTTGACAGACCTCTCTTCCCCTTGGAGACGGACAGCCTCGAGCCAGGGACAGGAGTTGCTGTATGGTGGTAAGGGGGTGTAAGGAGTGGGAGATGAAGAAAGAAAAATGGGTTAAAAAGGGGGTGGGGGTAGGGGTGGAGGCTACAAGATATTGCCAATTAGCATGTAGAGCAAAAAAGGTTCTGACAGAAGAGGTATCCCAGTCATGATAAATATGGTGACTATCCTCCTCCCCTTTTGTCTGTCAGACCTCACAGCTGTGGTCTTAAGAAGTGCTTTCACCTAAAAGGAAATCAAAAGATAATCCTAAGTTTGATGTTAGGAGAAACTTTGGAGTTTAGGGGGAAAAGGGGTCATCAGTGTATAGGGCAATGGGTTTAGCGGTAAACCCTTCACAAAAGCTCTGACAAAATGAGTTCCTCCCAATCTCATTGAGTGTATTTGGAAAGTTCTGAGCACCTTCTCCGTGCATGACTAAACCTTCTGAACAATGGAGAGATAAGGGAACCCACTGACTTAAAAGCTAAAATTTAATTTCCCCCACCAGAGCAAATTCTATGGTATACATCAAGGAGGCGGAATTGAAATCTCTCACCTTGTTTGTTGAATTCCACTGGATAATATAAATAGCTACCTGGGTTTGACTGGCACCACCACTTAGGTTGTTTTGTCAATGGTATTGTTGGGTTGTTTTGGACGGGGATGATGAAAATGATGGCAGATTTGTCGGGGGTTACAGTAAAACACTTGATTCAGCTTATTTCTAAGTTGCTCAAGAGGCGCTTTCCAAAAGACACAAGTTTCGTAAGTGAAGTGGGCCACGTCACTTTGCTGTGCTCTACATTTCCATTGTGTGTCATTGACATAAATGAAGCAAACAATGGAGTCGATCAGCCGTTGAACCTAGTTAGCATCTTGCTGTGGTGGACAATTTTCAATTTGCATTGTTTGAATCCCCCTGGCTGGTAACACATTAACACTTTGGTAACGCAATAACAATCTTAAAGGGTCCTCTTATTTCTTCCTTGTATCATTTACATAACAGATATATTTTTAAACTAGGCAAGATACACATATAAAAGCCATCAGTCTAATAGTATTGCTATGGAGGCAGACCACCTAAAATGGCTTTACCATCTCTTGACTGCTTTTCATTTTCAAGGACAAAGCTGCGGTGCATTAGCTGTCTGTGTGAGGAGATAATACCTGCGCTGATGATGGCAGCTGACCTTGAGCAGCTTAGATGACAATAACCTTGCTATCATCCCTTGAACCCTAGTTCTCACTATGACAAGCTTTCATACACACACATACACGTTTGCGCCATATGGCATTGTGAGGACACTTTTCTGTGCAATAGTCCTATCCTATGAACCTAATTTTAACCCTAAAAGCATGTCTGAACCCCCCACAGCCCTTTGAAGGTCCATCTGAGGGTGAGCACTGGCCAAAATGCCCTCACTCTCTAGGTCAGCTTCTCATTTCAGTGGATACTGTAAAATTTCAGAGTGGATGGCCTTATAGGAACACACACTTGCATGCACGTAAGCACACACACAAAGTTGGTCCCATATTTTACTTTCTCTAACCCATACAGCAAATGACCTTTCCTCCCCTCTGTGACACTTCCATGCAACCGGCAACTGCAGTATTGCTTTAGAGCACATTTGCTTACCATAAGAATGTAATTTTCAGTGATAAGGTCCTGGAACTTGGCAGGGGCTGTGGGTGGGGGTGGCAGTGGTGGGGATTTGTCGTTTTGTGCCAAAGCTCTGGTCCTGGATGATCCAGGGGCTTGCCCTGAGGGACAGCTCTGGGCTGAGTGGGCCAAAGTAATGTCATCCTGTGGAAAAATGATTAATCTATTCCCCGTCTATCCTTTATTCCACAAGGAGAGAAGGGTCTACTGCGAAACGCGGCTTTGTGAATGGCTCATTGGTGCGTATGTAGATTTCATTTACACCATATTAGGCTATCACTAAATTGGCTCATCATCATAAATTAGAGCTCATTAAAATTTTGACAAGGAGAATAGTTTTAACTTTTCTAAGCAAGATTAAATAAACCTTTTATCAGCTGAGGCACTTTTTTGTGTGTGTGTGGGGGTGGGGGGGAGCCCGGGCATTTTTTTCAATTAGACAGTTAATGCTAAAACACCCGTTAGCATTCATGTGTGTCGAGTTTTTGGGGCTCTGGCCAGTGTACATAAAATACCCAGAGTGAATATTAGAGCCAAGAACCTCGGCATTAATACCCTGGTCAGAGCTGTCAGCCAGAACACTACTCGTAGTCTCTCTTCTCGTTTTACTATTAATCCACTTATCACAGGGTGAGTGAGAGAGACAGAGAGAGAAAGAGATACAGGAAGGGGCAGCATTGTAAGTAACATATTGGAAAGAGCAAGAGAAGTAGGAGAAAAACATACTCTGAAGTGTGTGTGAATCCATAATAGCGCCACTTAATGACACAAACTATCTTCCCTTGCTGTCGGAGAGACACTGGGCTTCCTTGGAGCCTTAGAGGGCCCTCTGTTACAAAACAGAAGACAGTAGGGCTTTGACAGCTCCAAGTGTCTAGGGCCAGGGAAATAATTGATAGCAGGCTGCCTGCATCCAAGGTCCTTTAGCAGTAATTGCAAGCAGAATCTGACTCTCTGATCTCACCAGTGGTATTGGCTATGCCAGAACAGCCTGGCTTTGACAGATTGCCTTCCTGCAGTAATAACTTAGGCATGTTCCCTGTTTTCTCACACAAGGCCATACAGCGCTGTCTCCACCACAGAACTAGCCCAGAATCATCAGTGATTATTTTATTTTAGATGTGTATTTTTCTTTTAGCTCTTGGCAGATTTTTCTGACAGGACACTCTTCAAGTAATGGTTTTGCCTGCGGTGAACTGCCCCATACATTGTTTTCCACTGTGATTTTTTTGTTTTGTTTTTTGTCTTGGGGAAAATGCAATTATTTGTAATACCGCTTGTTTTGTGCACGTAATACATACAGTTTTAAGAGTGAAGGTATTTAGTGGAAGCTGTGAACAGCCAATAGGTACAGCAGAGTGGTTTTATTTATAAGTGACTCATGAATTCAGACATTTATTAGCCCTAAAAGGAATAATAACCGTGGCAGATCTAAGATAAAAAACCCCAGAAATTTCCAAACATTTTCTGTTTCCATGGTGGTTCTTCTGAATGACAGCCTGAAGGCTTTATGGTCTTTTGAGGGATAGTCTTCTTCCCCCTTTCCTTCCCTGACCCTCCCCTTGTGTCTTTCCCTCCTCCCCTCTTTTTGCTCTCAGTGGCGCTCTTCCATGTTCACTGTCTGCACTGTAAAGCACTCAGGGATTTATTGTCAGCTGGAGTTTCCTTGATGGGGTGTAATAATACTGTGCCTTTCTCACCCACTAAGGTGGTAGAATCCCCTCCCTCTGCCGATGAGAGGACCCCTGCGGGCTGCCCTGTGTGCGCCTGTGTTCTGTGGCAGACTTATAAGCCTGGCAGCTCCACCCCATGGCTGTCCAAACAAGGTTTCTCAACAGGCGCCCACATCAAAAAGAGCAGTGTTTGGGGGCTGCAGGAAAGTGAAATGGCAGGATGTTGCCTTTAGTTATTTATTTATCCCGCTATTCACAAACAGAAGAAAAGAGTTAAAAGCGTTTGAGCTCTGTTGGAGTGGCGCAGCTCTTTTTTTTTTTGCTGTTTTTGTTTAGTATCTTGGCAATGTAACAGCAAATTCTTGCTACTGCTAATTACTGTTGAATACTTTTGTGTTGCCAGAAATCATTCTAGGCAGCAGTGATGAGAGTAAACACCAAACTGATTTCGGAATGAAAATCATTAAAGGAACTGAAGTGTAAATAGACACAATCTCCTCGACACTCTGCGGTAGGAAACGTGATACGGCGCTCAGTGCATTCGTGCCGATGTGCGCCAGTTAATCTAATTTAATCTTTAAATAAAGACTTAGATGAATTCAAATAAACATTAGTAAAATGGGTTGAGGAATAACATGTGGAAAAGATATCAGACACAATGTGAAGAGAGTTAAAAGTCCCTAAATGCCTCAAAGTTTGCTCAAAGCCCAGCAGGAGAGCTGCAAAGGCGTCCGGGTGGTATAAATAGCATCTCCCCTCACAAACCGGCGATTAATAAAAGATCTTTGAGTGATCCTCGAACAAGGGAGGATATGAAGAGACAGCCGGTCAAGTCGCAGTGGGATAAAAGCTGCTCCCAACTCCCTCTCCTCTGTGCAAGCTCGGTGGCATGATAGATCATGGGTGCGTTGTGCTGCTTTGAAATGTCTAAACATAGACATTTTAGAGGTGGACGCAATGTGAAAATGTAAATAAACTTTATAGGATCTTGGGGTCAGGCTGAGGTTGGATTTATGGCTTTGGCATTCACCCTCAGGCCCATCCGTCATCCCTACGCCCCACCAAACCACTTGGTCCCCACTCCTGTTGAGCCAAGCCCCTCCCCAACCCCCACCCCACAGCCTAGATCACAAGACCCTCAGCTGAACTACAGTCGACCTGCTGGATCCAAGGCCAGCTGGGCTTCAGATGCCATAATGAGAATCGTTCTGTGCCTTTAATTATCATGTGACGATTGGCCCGGGCTTCTTTATATCCGCCTCTGTCTCTATCACTTTAGTCATTTATGTTTGAATTGTTCTTTTTTGTTGTTTTTTTTTTATCTTGTTTCTCAAACTTCACTTTCCTCTCTCTCACTCGTTCTATGATGTTTCAGAGCACTGATGGAAGTGATTTGCAGCCTGCGACGTTTGGGAGGTCTAGGATTTAGGCTGTCTTCCCAGTCGAATGGTGTCACACCAGTGTCTGTGTTCACTTATTTACGGCACTAATGCTTGTCATGCCAGTGTTCCCAAATTATCAAGACATAACAGGACTCTTGTCATCAACTGTGATCTCACTCTAAAAACCATCTGGCTGTTGCTGTATGGCTGTTTTGTTTTGGGTAAATAACAGCTGTCAAAAAACATTGTGCTATTAATTACAGAATTTAGCCATTGTTTCGGAAAATGAAATGCGATCTCTGAAGTGGCTATGTAAATGGAATATGTTAAAGCGTGTTCCTGTCATTTGGACTTATTTTTACTCCAAGTTGTTGAATGTGTTATATTTCCCCCCCGTTTTTCACTGATGTCATGCACTTTATTAAACAGACAGACATTTGACAGGCATTTTTGGGTTTTCTGTTAAATTAACTGATGTCTAATGAGTACAATGCACAGTACTCCATGTTCAACATAACTTTGTCAAACCAAATGCAGATTTGTTGTATGGAGGAGAGTCAGTTTGCATAAGTCAAACAACGGTCAACAATGCTTCGGTACCTTTTTCAATGGCTGAGTTCATGCACGACTCCCTGTATTAGAATATGAGAGGACACCTGCCTTAGATGACGGTGGGTCAGCTGGGAACCCCTTTGATCTGGGTGACAGTTTGACTGCCTCAATGGGAGCGGCACTGATAATCCCTTTGCTTAACTCGTGCTTTTTGGCCCAGCCGGGGTCCTGTCCAGGGATAAAGCAGTGGGCTAAGTCTTAATCAAACAGCATGGTCGGTGGCTGCATGAAGGGAAGGGTCTTTGAGGGTTAGAGTGCGGAAGGGCACATTTAGGACAGGGATGAATACACACAAATGGGGGATTAGAATGTTTTGCCTACTTGCAAATAGGAAAGCTTTAGCAGGTTTAGTTTGTGAGTTTAAGAAAGTAGGGAGTTGTTCACGTACAGATGAGACTCTATACACTTGTGAATAATGATGATAATAATATTAACAGGGATTGCAAAACATCTACTCATAATAAATAAATTAAAATAGGATTTTTGCACCGGCATGTTTTATTTTTGATGTTATGCTCTGCAGGAATTAAAAGAAAACTTTAATGTAACGTGATGGGTGGGGCATTAAGGCTAGATCATTATACAGTACATTCTATTGTATTCATTGAAAAAGGGCAGACACAAAAGGATTTTTATTATTTGTATCTGGTCCTTTCCAATCATAGAAATGTTATTCATGTATGTAAATATCAACTAATGAGCATTCGTTATGTTAAATAAGCATTTCATGAAGGAACGAATAAATAAATACAAAAAAATACAAAATATATTCCCAAATGTATCATGAATATACTTATTTTGTTCCAGACTTTTATTAGTCTTGTGTTGGTCAAAAAAAAGAGATGAATTTTATGCAGACAATTGTAAACTTGGAGATATTACTGTTATTTAAAGTACATTTAATTAGTTTCTGGTATCATTTAGAGAATTCACGAAAACTATTGCATCTTTCAAATAGCACACAATCGCTTATACATGCTTATATTAGCAGTATTTAAGTATTGTTGCATCCCTAATCTAAACCCCATGCAACCAGTCAACAGGAAAAGCTGCTTATTCAGTCTGTTTCCATCCGCTACCTAGCAATCTAACACCCATCACAGCCGACGGTAAACAAACACAAGAGGTGTTGCCGCTCGGTTATTTGATTCCTGTTTAACAGTAGGTGCATGCTGAGCACAGCGTGATTTGTAACCAGGACTGGATAACCTCTGTGCTGTTATCACCTGATCTGACTCTCACTGTCTTATAAACCGGAGCTTGAACACAGATACAATGAAGAGATCACTTTGTTTTTCATCTTAATGAACTGCTTACAGGAAACACGGCCGTGTTACAAGGCCGGGGCGTTTATTACGCAGCAGTCACTCTTATATTTTGGCATTTACGGAATGGTTAATTAGCACAATTTGCAGAAGTGTTTTCCTCATTCAGTTAACATTATAAAGAAATTGGTGACCTGCTGTTTTGTGAATGGGGAAAAATGGGCCATCGTCCCGTTTAAAAATGAAAACGACAGCTCATTTAGAATCATAAACGCTCGTCTGTGTTTGTCACTCCTATTGATTTTCTTCTGTCCCCGTCTCTCATAGTTTATATCTAGCTATAAGATATACTCCTGAAAAGGATTTATTGCAGCTCTGGGCTTTTGCCCGCCAGGTCTGCTATTACCGACAGATGAAAGGCAGGGGCGGGAAGGTAGAGGGGTGCTACAGCAGTATTGGATATTGTTTAAATACCGTAAAAAGAGCTCGCTCATTTACCCAGTGAGAGTCTGCAGGAGCAGGCCGATGCCATAATCTTATGAGTAGCAGGTGGCGGTGCTTTAATGTCGGTGTAAAACAAAATTGCACTTCTTTCCCATTTTCAGTTCACTCTTTTTAATCTTTAAATGAGTCCATTGATCACCCGGGGTCGAGAAAATGGCTTCACCTGTTTTCATTGAGAAGTGGACCTGAGGAGAGGATGATGCTACACTGTCAGAGAAAGGAAAAATAGCCATGTTGGTTTTTTTTTTTTTTTTTTTGCTTTCCATCTCCTGTCTTTTCCCTTTTTCTCTATCTTTCGCAGACTGGGCTGTCAGGAGCGAGGAAGAGGAGGAGGAAGCAGGCCTTCTTTTTTTTTTTTTTTTTTCCTCCTTCCCCCTCCACTTCCGAATTACCTGCTGGGTCCGAGCTCTTTTATGCTCTTGTTGTGACAGGTAGATTTATAAGGCTTGAAATTTGTACAAATCAGTTGTCATTCAACGGCAGCTGTCAATGTGTCAAGCTGTCAGGGCCTGCTGTGAGGGAGATGCCTTAGGGGGCTGAGCGAGGGGGCAACCGCCCAGAAAAGAAAATGAGTTCAAACAGACCTGAGAAGCTCCTCTATTCCACAGGCCTCCCCTGCCCCTGTGGAGACGCCATCGATTTCTCTTGATGTTGAGCAACAGCGCGCCCAAAAATGACACGCCACACCGTGCTCAACCCAGTCAGGCTGCTACACGCCGCCACTCGCTGTGCCAATCCCCTCAATCTGCACACGCCTCTCATTCTCTCACTAAATGGCTGGAAATCAGTAATCTCTCAAGAGGAGGGAGAACACCGGAGTTGCGTTGGCGACGGCTTTGTTTTCGTACGTGCTACTTAAGTAACAGGAATGGAAATCTCTCAAGAGGAGAGAGTGACAAGCGTGTTTAAAGATTGCTGTCGATTGTTGTCTTGTTTGCTTGTTTTGTCTGGCCTTGTCTCGGCGTGGGCTTGCCTGTGTGTGTGATTGGCGGCCCTGCTGGGGCAGTGATGGGCATGACAGCCTCTCTCTGTCAGAGGACCCCAGGTGACACACACACACGCACACACACCTTCTCCATCCTCGATCCTTCAATATAGCCTTTACAGAGGAATTGGAAAGACAGGTGCCGCAGCCGGTATGAGGTGTGTGGAAAGAAAAGACAACAGCTGACAGAGACGCTGTGCCACGCCACCGTATACATGCCGAGGTGTGGGATGACACAAATATGCTCATATTTCACACGTGTCTTTGTGATATTATTGGCGCCGTCGTCTCATTCAGTCTGTACGAGCTGATGGGGGGGGGGACCCAGTTATTATCGATAACACATTATTATCACGCTGTCTGGATTCAGATTTGACGCGCCTATTAACAGTCTTGGATATTAAGCGCCGGTATATTTTAAACATGTATTAGACGTAATATATTCATGATATTGATATTTATATTCTGTGTTGCCTAAATATGTGCTTCAGTGAGGTGTATAATATATGATGATACCATCCACAATGAGGTTTTTTGAGGACCCATTTCATACTAATTATTATTCATCAAGAATACCAGTCGTGGTTGAGAAATATAAAGAATTAATTGCTTCCTGAAAATAATGAAAAATTAATCCGCTGGAGACTTTTCTTGCACAACAATAATGCCGCCTGTTTGCTTCATGTTATATTAATTGTGAATTTGTCTCCAGTCGTATCTGCTGTATGGATTTAGTATTTTAAACTTCAGTTAAATGTAACCACAGAATAATAGATTAAAATCATATATAACACTGAGGAGGGAAAATACATTTAATGAAGGGGCATTCAAAATAGTTATCAATTCTTTTTAATTGAAAAAAAAAAGAAGTAACAGCATTTATATTTGACCAACAATTTGATAATTTTCCATGAAGATTTTGGAAGTCTTTTCACTTTGAGATGAATTCATTTATTTTATTACATAAAAAAATACAGATACCACCCTGTAAAAAATGCAGATCTAATAATTGGACTTGGTCAATAATAGATGTGATATACTTGACTTACTGAACCAAACGCTCCCTCTGAACACTGTAACTGTGGTACTCTGAGGCTGCGCTTTCACTTAATGATGTTGTCACACTTGTTGTCGGCGTGTTTGCGGTTTGCGAAACAGAACATGATGTTGATATTCAAGGGTTTTGTCACCTTGTTCCTCCAGTTTAATGACGACAAACAGCGAAAAACACTCTCAGCGGATCAGAAGTGTTTACATCCAGGTGTGTGTCAGCCAAGTTTGTTTTCACACCCTTCGTGCCTGTGTTTGTTATGTATCGGAGCCAAAACCTTCTCCCTGGAGATGGACTCAGTATGGGCCGCTGATTCCAATTCCGGCATTTGACCAGACATTGCAAATCACCGACGCAGAGGCAAAGTCATCTGAAATCTGCATCTCTGAATGCGCTCGTTTGAGAGGTGACGACTTCATTATGTTGTGTGGCGTCGTCGTGGGTGACACTGTTATAAACCTGGCCCGTGTCCAAACCTCCACCTAAACATGTGTGCACACGGGCACAGACACGGACATGCATCAGAGCTCGCACGGCTACGTTGTAATTAGCCTGATGAGGTTTTGGGGGATCTTACAAAGAGATTCATCATCTCCACCTGGCGAAGCGGAGTCCCTGAAAGAAAAGGTTTCATGGGACACTGTTTGGAAGGTGACACTCGCTCGGCGGCCCTGCAACAAGGGGTGAAATATTAATCAAAGTTTTCCATGCAGCTATTAACAGCTGCTGGCCTTGGCCTCGGCATGGCTCCACGCATGTGTCTGTTTATTGTGTGGCAATGAGCTGCGAGGAAGTCCACAGAGAGATGAGTGTGACGTGTTTGAGTTTGTCTTGTAAAAATGCAGCTGTCCAGGACATGACAGCTACAGCGTTAGAGGGGCCATTACGGGGTGTAGAACATTTCCTGGGAAATGGCTTGAAAAATGACAATGCAGCCCGTGCAATATTAATTGCTACACAGTCGCCATAAATAAGTCAAAAAGCTTTAAGAGAGGAACACAGTAGAACAGTGCTAGTTATCCATTGATCATAAAACAAGAGAAAAGGAATTAAATCTCACGCATCAGTTGTTTTTATTATGTTCTTTTCTTAGTAATTAGATTTTACGTCTAATTTTATGTTGCTGCCGTGCCATTATGTTTAATTTTCCTTGCCGAGTCATTGTTTTACTTGGAAAACCAGCGGCTATTGTGATAGTGACATTGATTCTGTGAATCAGTCCTTTTATCCTCTCTGACCTCTTTGACTCTAACTTGTTAAATGTAGGAGATTTGTACTTCAAAGGGGCGGCTTTGGTTTGCAAATGAAATCTCTAAGGTGCTCTGGACTTCCATTTAGTTGCAAATTAACATTTCATTGTCAGGAAGCTGTTGGCACATGTTTGGCAAACCGTTTTCATGTAATGAATAGCTAACACGTCATCCATTTTCAAGGCACACAACCAAGTCTTCACCTTTGCCATAAAGCATTAGTCATTTTTATAAGTGACCTATAACTCGCATGTGTTTGATCTCTGTGGCGCGGCTATAGTCAACCTGTCTGCACTGACATTAAAAAAAAAAGATCATATTGCAATAAATAAAGCTAAACAAACTGTTTTCATGCTACATGTGCCGCAGGGTAAACATCAGAGGAGAGCCAGAGAACCTTTTATTATTTTTGTTTTTTGTGCTCCCAGCTTGTACTTTTTATTTCTTCTACAAGTGCACATAAAAAAGAGTCAAGATGTAAGCACGACGGCTTTACAGTAGTTTGCTCTACAGTTATTGTTTTCACGTCTTGTTTCTCAGCGAGCTTTTGTCTGATTTAGTAAGGGGCATATGTTGTTTAAAGGAAATTAATTCTCACTCCCACTGCCTACCCCCCCAGTAAATCAGGCATGTAAACCAAAAACCTGAACACGGTGACTAATTAGAATCAAAAGGGCTGGAATGCATAATGGGCTTCCTTCACTCAAAACACTACTCTATAATTGGCCATAAATAAACCCTTGCTGTTTTTGTGTGAGCTGTAAACAGCTGAATGCTTCAATTAAGCAGAAATACACCCGCGCCATGTTAAATGCAGGGTGCTTGGGAGCTGCTGACATATGGATATGATCTGTGCTCTCTCCCCCTTGCTCCAAATCAGTCCTTTTTTTTTTTTTTTTTTTTTTGGTGGAGTGCGTGAGAAGCACAGATAATTTCTTTTTGCCTGTGTAATATTATAGTGACTCATAAATAGATGGTTACCCGTTCGGTACTAAAAGTTTTCATTAAAGACGCCTGAGTTTTGTTATTGACACCACGGGTTGCCTATGCAGTGAAACACAGTAAAATTTATCAGTGTGCTTTTCCTCACCTAATAAATCATCTAAACAGGGCCGACCATATGGCAGATAAGACCTTGGAAATGTGGCTTCGGCATGCGAAGAGTCAAGTTGCCTGAAATCAGGAACGATCACAAACTGCTCTCTCCCGTTTCCCCTCTCTGTTTCCCTCTCACAGAATATCTCCCAGTTATTTTACACGCCATTTTCTTGTTCACCTTATCACCTCTTTGTCACTTGTTTTTTTCACTTTCCTCCAAGAAGAAAGAGAGAAGCAATTCCTGTGTGTAAGGGACTGGGAGTAGATAACTCTCTCTCCTTGCTCTCAATTTCTTCCTCTCTCACTCTCACTTCCACCTCCCTTCATCTGTGCCCCT
>JAPTHA010172887.1:0-14947 GCA_029814585.1 Gymnapogon annona | reverse complement strand
CCCGTGGTGTTCCTCCCCCCCTACCCCGATTCGTTTCTCATACTTCCTTTTGAAATATATTTTCTCCTTCTTGTTTTTTTGCTTACCCAATATCCCAAATGAAATTGTACCTTAATACATATCTGATGCAATGCAAACCACAAATACCTTTCAGTTCATTTTTACATGTACTTCCTGGTCAACAAAAAATCCGATAGTTCACTTCTAGCTTTGAATACAACACACATTCACTGTTGTGTCATTTGGAAAAGCATATGTAATGCCATAAAGGTTATTTCCATTGTTGTCATTCATTGTATTCTGGTTCAGCTGACCCCAGACCTGGCCACCTGAATCAACTTCACATCATAACACTGTCCCGACAGGCTTGTACTGTAGTCAGTAGGCATGATGGGTAATCACTTCATCCACCTCTTTTTAAACCAGTTTCAGTTTCGGCACATCAATGCAGGTCAAGATAATATGACCCCAGAGTAACATCTCTTGCATGACCACACAGTATGTTGCTTAAGAATCTGGAAGCTACTCAGTTCATCACTTTAGGTTCAGTAAGTTGTTTCCAGTTTAATCATATTAATAAAGACAGTATTTATCCAACGGAAAGATCTCAGTGATTTGCTTTGATGAATCCAGATGGGTTTTTGCATCAGGGCTTAAATTAATACATTCAAAATATGCTAAAAATGACACCCAATTGATTTAGTAATATTAAATTGGTTCAAACACTGTAATGTTTTGGTGGTATGCATATAAAGAAATTGTATGTTCATAGGAAATTTTGCTGCAGAACTGTACAAATTATATATGGTTTGTAGTAGTATACAATGGCAACATTTTCTTCTGGTAAAGTGATTGATTTTCTTCTTTTCCTTTCCTTTAGCCTCTGTTTTGCTTATTTCTTTCATGTCTAAACATCTGACTGCGCATGTCAAGCATAGGTTTTTGCTTTGTTTAGATTGATTTGTTGTCTCTGATTATCTACTGTGGTTTGGAGGAGTCTGTTCAGTCACGGGGCGACACTACATCAGCCGGGTGTATAGTTGACATTGTGTCCTTTCAGTTTTAACAAAGTGCTGTTGCTCCACCTTTGACTGCCCCCATCAGGCCGGTTTAGGAAACAATCAATGGACAGACGAGGTGTGTGTCTGGGATGGGTCTGGAAGGGAGAAAAAAAAAGCAGAGTGAGGATGATAAGGAAGAGTGCAAGAGGGAGAGAGTCAGGATAAAGGTGTGTGATAGAATTGGAAGATCAAAGCCTTCTGTCACAGCGTGACTGAGCCCAGGGGCGTTATGGGTAAGACAGGGCACATACACACTCATGCGGACACGTGCGGCCACATGCACACACTTATGCACACACACACATACACGCACAGCTGGTATTTGACTCTGAGTGTGATTGATACCGGGCTAGATTTGGAGAATCACTGTCATTCGTCTCTCTGCAGATCAAACAGCCACATAATCTCCCATAAAGGAAAGAGAGATGGAGAGAATAAAATGGGGACAGAGGATAAGAGAGGAGGAGGCGACGACAAAGCCTTCTCATCTGTGAAGTGTTTGCTTGTTTTCTTTAAAAGAAGACCCACCACCTTTTAAAATACATCCATCAACTACTTCCATTAAACTGCTTCTTGGGCACATCAGAGAGATACCCGGTAATGAAAAGGACAAGTGTAAATGCGAGCATTAGACCCCATTTACCACCTGGTATTAACATGCAATCTCTCCTCCTATGTCTAATCTGAAAAACACACAATGTACCGAGAATACAGATGGACTTGTGCTGATGCTCCTCGTCTGTTTTGTCTTTTTCCACATTCTGATTCTTTATAGTCTTTTTCTTGGCTTTCCGTCCTGATTCTGTTCCTCATCCTTCAGTCTTTGTCTTTTTTTTTGTTTAAGTTTTTTTTTCTTTTTATTAACCAACAAACATCAGAGTGCTGTACTGTCCTTAACTACAGTATATGAGCAATAACGCTAACTGGGAAAAAAAAAAAACAGAGTGCAATTGACTTTTTTCAATGGTGTATATTGTGACAATGCAGTGGTTTTCTTTAGGTTGTTTAGTTGTGTTTGAAATCGAGGAACCCCGACAGACATTTGAAAGGAATGACATTAAGATTCATCACGTAGGCACCAATTTAAGGGATCACCCAAATTAGGTCTGGTGCCTAGTGTCGGGCGACAAATCTCTCCTGGTGTTTTTCTTCTGCTCCTCACTTTTATCTGGTGAGTCACACCTTGAGAGGGCAGAGCCTCCTTCAGTTGGTTGTTTAATTGATCAAGAGTGATTGTGATAGGTGGTTTGCAGTGAATGTAGACTCAATGCATCACTCACTCACTAACAACAAGCTCTGTGTATCAGTGAAGCAGATTTGTGTACGGTTGGCCCAGATTTGTAACAAAACTGCTGTTAAATTTCGTATTGAAATGTAAAGAGGCATGGATAATTGAATATTCAAACCTTTGTAAAAAAAAAAATAAATAATGAAGTGGATTTTATTTGTGTTAATCACTGCTGTATTTATGCATATGCCCATTTGTTATTTAATACCTTTTGTTGCTTTTCTGTCTCCATAGATGCACCACCCTATTCAAATGAAACCGGCAGATAGCGAGAAATCTAACGGTAAGTGTCCACACACAAATACACACATGCTTATCAGTAGTGTCTTTGAATAGGTTTGGTAATGGTCACTGTTTCTCCACCATGCGTTGGATCACCTCTCGATGGGCAGAAAGGATTGAGAAGGATGAGAAAAAACAGAGAGAGAGAGAGAGAGAGAGAGAGAGGAAAAGCTGATACATATCAATATATTTTATACGTGTGATGAATTATTAGGGCGCTTCAGAAGGAGGTCAGTGAAAGTTGAATGCTTTTGGCCTCGTGGTGAACTGGCTTCTATCTCCAGCTCATATAACCCGCACACATACACCTTAAAGTATCTGACTCATACACACACACGCACACTGACACATTCTGTCCTCAGATCACCCCATTTTCATGCTACATATTGCAGATCTAGTTCTGAATTGATTTCCTATACCAAGCCTCAGCCTCTATTCCATTTTCTTGTAACAAGGAAACTCCCAGACAGTATATACGACAGGAAGCATCAGGTCACATTTAAAGAGCTATTATGGGCTCGTTACTGTCTCCAGAGCCAGTCAAAAGACTTCCTCTCCCTTTTCTCCCTTCCCCAATGGCATACACCTCAGTTAACCTTGCACTTAAAATTTAATTTGTATTTCAGCAAGTGAGTGAAAATTCAACAAAATATTCAATAATCCTGAATATAGCAATGATATTTATAGTGACATGGGCAGTATTAGTATAAGAGCTTTTGCCCATGTGACACACATTGTATCCTTAAACTGTAACATATACAGTACAGGCCAAAAGTTTGGACACACCTTCTCATTCAATGCGTTTTCTTTATTTTCATGACTGTTTACATTTTAGAGTCTGACTGAAGGCATCAAAATAATAAATTTAATAATAATAAAATAATATGAATTTGAACAGTTGTCCAATAGGATGTGGGCTGTGTATGAACCTGACTTGTGCACAACACAACAGATGGTCCCAACCCCATTGATAAAGCAAGAAATTCCACTAATTAACCCTGAAAATTAGTGATAATTAGTGAAAACCATTTCAGGTGACTACCTCTTGAAGCTCATCCAGAGAATGCACAGAGTGTGCAAAAAAGTGATCAGAGCAAAGCGTGGATATTTGGAAGAAACTAGAATATAAAACATGTTTTCAGTTAATTCACCTTTTTTAAATCATTACATTCAATTCATGGTTTTGATGCCTTCAGTGAGAATCTACAACGTTAGTGGTCATGAAAATAAAGAAAATGCATTGAATGAGAAGGTGTGTCCAAACTTTTGGCCTGTAGTGTATATATTTATCTGTTTCTAACCCCTGGAACCTGGGGTGACAGGATCAGGTGAGAATGACTGAAGACATAAGCAATACAAATTATGAATCAGAAACAAATTATTTGGGTAATTTTATGGAAATAATGAGCACCGAAGAACAATTAATTTTAAGGTCAAAATACATATTGAGGATTATCCAAGTTGTTTCCGTCCAGGGTCAGATCTACGGCAGCAGCCTCATGTTTAAGTCGCATTATAAAAAAAAAAAAATAAATGAAAACAAAAATTAATATTTACACACAGTGAATCAATGACCAAAATCAAACAAAGAAAGCTACAATTTTCAACATGTATTTTTAGTGCTACTCTGGACTCTGAATGGTTAACGGTGTTTTCATCTGTATCACCTTCATCGCACTGATGCGACTATATCTGTGTATTATTATAGGTGTGAAGAGTTTGGTTGTTGTGTCTAGTTTGATAAATGCATTAGTATTGTACTAGTACTAGTGCCTCTATTCTATGTCCAAGACCTGAGCTCCACAACATGGAAGCCTTCCAGTCAGAGGTTTCTAAGTTTTCATGGAGAATATTTGTCAGTGGAAAGTGTCGGCGGATTATTGGAGGTGGCAGAGCGGCAGAACTTTCAGCGGTGGATATCTGAAAATCTCAGCAAATAGAACTGAAACTATTTGCATGGCCAGATGCCTCCATGGGAGAAAATTTGTGGTTTCGCAATTTGGGTGAAGTGACCCTAAAAGGAGAGTAATTGAGCAGGATACAAAATGGATTCTATAAAGCCATGAGTGGATGAACAGAGCATTTAAAGCCAGTCAGCTTCCAAAGGACTCAAGTTTTAAAGTGGTTGGTTTTTTTTGTTAGTTTTTTTTTTTCTCTAATAACTGCAGATAGCTCTGTCTGTGTACACATTAAAATCAGGCACTTTTCTGGAACTTTACATCTGGGAAGGATTCTTTGCATGACGCACAGACTGCGGAGGGAGCATCTTAACCCTCCTGTTATATCACTGTCCACTGCAGGGGAATACAATAAAATGACAGCATCCGCTAAGGCAGGGGAGTGATCTTTATAAAAACTATCATCCGCTCCACTGAAATATGGTGAAGTATGACTTTATAAGACATAACTATGAAAGCAACAGTGGTGGAACTTAATAAAGCGGTCCCTACTCACAGCTAGAAGTGTGAAATATAGAGCAGACCCTACGTAACATATCCATCCACTTAATGGTAATGACCTTTAATAAACTCGGCATTAGAGCAGCTGTAGCAATGACGAATGGCTGCTCAGAGCTTTATTGGTTTAGTCAGTGGAGGAGATGAAAGGAGACTGAGACGGAGAGATGCACAGTGAAACAAAGAGATAATAATATTGGTAAATTTAGCTTTTTTAAATTTTTGGTATCTCTTAATGTGCTGAAGCTCAAAGTGAAGCCAATTCCGCTCCAATTTATCCTCGAATGCAAAGCTGACTCTGGCTCGTCCTAGAGCCGGTTTTATAAGTCTTATCACCCGCCCGCCTGTCTCTGCGCCTCGTCCGAAAAACAGAAACAGTCAATTGTAACGATATCCCCTCTCTTTCTTTTCTATCGACGCTGGGTAAATTAATTATATTGCTGTTAGACTTGTGGTAATCTTCCTCTGGAGTGATGCACACACACACACGCACACATATACATGCTGCGTACAAAGGAGTTAAAGCTTTTTGAAACAACACTTATCTTGGCAGCGTATCCCGATGGTTTGTTTTTTAAACACACAAACAATTCAAACAGCCAAATAAACAAGTGTGCTATTGATTTCCCAGAGTGCAACAGACCGCTTATCTCTTTCGCCTCGCAGTAAGAGCTGACAGTTTCCTCATTAAAAATGAATTGGATTAGCATTACATTGAATGTGGTGGGAACGCATAAACACACACACGCACACATATTGGTTCTGCCAGCTATCAACATTTTGCTCTGGGTCCGATTCACATTTAACCTCGCGGGCGACTCACTGGCCTCAAGTTTCTCAGCGGTACCTGCAGCCACTCTCACATTCGTGTAGATTGCACTGGAGAGGGAAGGATTGTGTCAGCGGCATGGGAGAGACGGAGGGAACCATGAGGGAGGAAGAGGGTGAGAGAGGACAAGCTGCAGAGTCTCAGCAAGCAGTCGGCGTTGAAGTGATAATGAGACATTGATCAGAGCTGCGCAGATGGCATGATGAAATACATGAACTCTTGTCTGTCTTCATTTCTTTCCCTCTGTCTTTTGTCTTTCTTTCACTCCTTTTTATTTTTCGCTGTTGCCTTCGATTGGTGCTTTGTTCTATCTTACCCCCCCGTTTTTGACATTTCTTCATATTTAAAAAGAACAAATGCTTCTCCATCTCTCTTGTCTTCTATTCCTTCATTTAGTTGTTTATTATGTACATTAGGTCAAGAGTTGTTTACCCTTTGGGTTTTTTTTTTTAAATAGGACAGAAAAATAAATTGCAAACCTAATGAAATAAAAGATAGTTCAAATTCTGTCTCGTGTAAATTATGTTCACTTGCAAATAAGCAAATTACAAATTACATTAGTGTACTAAACATCATGTCATCTGCATTATATTGCAAAATTCATCTTTGTCCTAAATGTGGTGTATTCCTCTGTCGGTGCCTAAACTTAAGCATTAAAATATAGTAATGCTCTTGTTAATTTAGTCAATGGGTCTTTTGGTGCAAGGATAGTACAATATACATTTTAACCACCTCAAAATTACACCTAACATAACTAAAGTGTTTTAAATACAAAACATGATGCAACTCATGCTACAGTTATAACAAAGTGTATTTACAGTTACACTGGCGCTGACACGCTATGACTGGAACCTCTTGTATATTCACTGTCTCCCTTTTCATTTCCCTCCTGGTTTGTTCTGCAGCGGTGGAAGACAGGAAGTTGTTCATCGGCATGGTGTCAAAGAAGTGCAACGAGAACGACATCCGAGTCATGTTCTCTGCATTCGGACAGATCGAGGAGTGCCGGATCCTCCGAGGTCCTGATGGACTCAGCAGAGGTATGTGTCGCTCCAACTATTTTACCCATACTTAAAGCTGCTCATGTAAAATATTACCTGAATGACATCTAGCAGCTGCTGCTCTTTATTAAACTGACCTGTGTCATGACTCAAACACAAAGCCACGGAAGAAGTTTTTATCACCTCATTGCTGTGAGAAGGAGAAGTGGCTGGTTGATTCAGGTTAACAGCTGATATATATATATACATACAGCTGACATATTCCACAGATACATGAAGAGACTTACATAATTTATATAGTATTTATTATTGGAACTATTTGCATAGGAGGCACATGATTTAATCATCAATAGTCTGAAAAGTCATAACAGGACAAATATCAGGCATTAATAATAGCATTAAAATGTTCTATATTTTTTAATAACTTGCATCAGGAATCATAAAAATGCAAAGATCATCTGGTAACGTAAACTTAAAAAAAATTAATTTCAACCAATCGACTCCTTGTGCATGTACATTATGACCATCATACACCGTATCCACACATATAACGCTGCTGAGCAGAAAATCAATCGCATGCTATGACTCTCCGTCAGAAGCTTCCTAGAAACAGAAGCAGACAAGCACTGATGCCGCTGATCCGCATAGATCTCTGTTTGATCCAACAGTCTCAGGTTTGCATCTTTTTCCAAAGACTCAGAAGCTTATTTTAAAATGGCATTTCTCTCTGAGCTCTACCTCAACAATAAAATTATCTTTCATTTTGAGGGTGTCGTGTCAGACTGGCTGCCACTTGAAGCACAGTTGGGAATTTCTTCAAGGTTTCCATTGAATCATGTGAATACAAATGAAGTGGAGCGACATCTGGAGGCTGTTGTGGACACTGTGAATACGTGCTTCTCCTTTTCGCTCTATATATCTCTTTTCCCTCTCTTCTTTTCTTTTTTTCTTCCCCTCTTGCTCTCTCAGGCTCAGCCCCCTCCCAACACCCCCCCCCTCCTCCTCCCCCTCCTCTGCCTCCTCTGCCCTCCTAACCTCCATTCATATCCTTCACTTTCCCTGCAGTTCCAGTTTAGCCTCACTATAAGCTAGTTCTGACCTCTTTAATTCCTCCACACTGAGGCTGAGGGCATTTGAAACCTACAGAATGAATCAGGAGACAGGCATGCTCTGTTGCATTAGATTAGATTAGATATACCTTTGTTGGTCCCACTTGGGGAAATTTCAGATTTGGGATTTCATAATTTCAAAATGTATTAGTTCACTGAATAAGGTTATGTTTTATAGAGAAAAAAGTTACATTACACTAGACACTCCTCTGTCAAGATGAGACCTGCAGTGTCAAAACCAGAGCAGATTTAAAACGAGTGCCATTAGTGGAACATTAATATTGCTGTATTTCTACCAGTTAATTTGCCCCATATTGAGCAAAGCATAAAAAGCATCTTCATTTATGTAAGTAATTTATTTACTTAATTAGAAGGTGGCTATAGCAGGAGCAGTCTAATACAATAGGCTGTTTTTGTGGAATATTCTGTTAATATGTGCTTCATAATAGCTCATTAAAGTCCAGTATACTACTAATAGGTATGCTAATGAGCAACTAAGTACAGTACAGTGAATGCATGTGCTGTAAAGGATCATTTAAGATTTACTCACATTTATGTTTATACAGGAAGTCTGTCATTCAAGTCATTTGTTGTTGATCACTGACTGCATTTTTAATATAACATTTGCTGATGTTGCTGTAAAGGAGCAGAATAGAGCTACTGAGTTGCGCAAGGATTTTCATGGAAAATCAGGCCAAAGACCTCTACATAGAAAACAGTAAATGGGCTTTTATCATGGATTTCTTTCCATTTTTCAACTGACAGTAAAAGCTTAACTTGACCCGTCTCAGCAGATTGTTTTGGAGCCATAAGGGACCATATTTGGACAAAACAGCCAGAGGGGTCAGAGGTGAGCTAATGCTAAGCCTGACGTCTAATTAATGGAAGAAATATTCAAAGGTGATATATGATTATAGGTTCCAAATAAAATGGATAAGACCAGAATGAGTCCTGGAAAAAAAAACATCTTGACTTTTTTCTGG
This sequence comes from Gymnapogon annona, assembly GCA_029814585.1. Lineage (NCBI taxonomy): Eukaryota > Metazoa > Chordata > Actinopteri > Kurtiformes > Apogonidae > Gymnapogon > Gymnapogon annona. The sequence goes on along the minus strand of JAPTHA010172887.1, from coordinate 5,938 downwards.
TTAAGTGTATAAGACGCTGGACATTTTAGAGACATCACCTGCAGACATCAGTGGTAGTACAGCTGTAAGATACATCTTCAATGGCCTCAATTTGGATATGTGGCCCGCCCCCTTTGATCTGTGTGTATAAGGCCAAACTAAACTAGGGACCCCATTCATAAACATCAAGTCAGGTCTATCATGGTAAATGGAGCCCACAATGTGTAAACAACTATATTCTCACACCAAAATGAACTTAAAATAATGATTAATTCTTCTGAAAACCATGTAATAGCTGCAGTTGCACTGAGGTGGTACTGTACCTCCAGCAGCGGAAAACCGAGCAAAGAACTCAAGATGAAACTATCAGTGGAAAAGTGATATAAGCACCTGAGACAGCCCAGTTAGTTGACATGAACAAGTGACTTGCATGGAACACAATAGGGTGTTTGTTGTATATTTGCTAATGGTCAAAGCAGCTGTCGTATGACTACACCAGAAACAAAATCAGGCCTGTTCACAGGGTAATGTTAAATACTTGCTTAAAACACAAACCAAGTTGCAGAGCTCAAGGTTGAGGTAAAACCAGGTCTTTGCAGGTACCCCATCTATCAATCCCCTCTCTACCGCTGGACCTCTATAGATAGCTCTGACCGGAGCGCAGGGACCCCTTCCATCATCAACCTTTCCACCTCACACAAACACTCACCTACTCCCCGCCACCCCTCCCCCTTCCCTTTGTGGTTTTTATGTGGTGAGGAAACGGAGGGGCTTTTGAAACCCAAACTCTCTGTCCTGCTATTCCTCCTCCTGTCACATGAGCTGTCGCTGTCGTCGTCACGCAGGTTCTTTGTGGATCTGTTGTGTAGTTTTGTTTTGTTTTTCTGTGGCTGTCACATGTTATGGATGTTTTATTGTTTACTCGAGTTTTATCTCCTAAATGTGCCTTCTCTCTCTTTCTGCACAAGGTTGTCATTTACCTAGAAACAATCTTTGCCACAAACTACAACTCCCATGCTCCTTTGCTACTCCAAACGGCACCAGTGTCCCTGTAACTATCTCTCCACATTGGCTGTCCTAGAATCCTCTCACACCAATTTGTCCTCTTTTTCCCAGACATCCCACAAATCGACCTCCTTCCTTTCATTTTCCTTCTTCCCGCTCTTTTCAGCTCCTGTCTTTTGTCCCCATAAATATTTCAGATGCGATGGCCAAATCCTAGTTTGTGTAGATCTAATACAAACCACTTAGTAGCTGGCGTAAGTTAAAGAGAACATGCTGGTGGACCAGTTGGTGACTGGCTAGTAAATAAACAATCCTAACCAGGTTAGAAATAAATGGGTCTTTAAGGATTTCTTTGTGCCTGCGAGTCCCAAAGGCCCTAAGTCCCACCTAGCTGTGCTGCTGAGCTCCTATTAAATCGTGGTATCAATCAGAAGAGCGCTCCTTCCATCCCGCTATTAATAAAATATGGATCACACCACCAGTGGATGGCTGGGCCTTGGGAGCTACCCTACTTTCATTAAAGGACTGTTTGGTTCTCCACTGACGACAGAATGCGGCCCGTGAGGTATTTTTAGTGCTCAAGCCATTTCCCATCTCTCAACTGTGAAAAATAAGACGTGCACCAACCAGCCCGGAAGCTTTTACTCTAAATTTTTTTTCTTTCATAATTATCATCAACTTCAACATTCATGAATCAGGAAGTTCAGTATTTCTTTATTTAGAAGCTCCAATGTGAGAAAAAGGAGTTTCCACTGATGTCGTAGACAGCGGTTTATAAATAGAGTCCAATGTACCAGACCAACCGCAAATCAAAGTCCCACCCGCAGGACTGATCCATTTCTGGGGCAACAGTACTGCAGTGGATGAGGGCAAGCGCCTGGAAAGGAAGTGGTTAAATGACAGATTGTGGCCCGTCTAAAATAGACTGTCCCTTGAATCAGTTGAAAAAATGACCCCTTTTTGAATGTCCTATCTATGGTAACAGCAGCTAGCACAGCTGCCCAGCAACCTAAAGGACAATTCGGAGTGTTTACTAGGTCAGCACCACCAGGCCACTTTCTACCTTTGTAATGTTGTCAGCAAGGCTGCTGTATACTGACGTAAATTTTAACATGCGCTTAAATATCAGACAGATGGCTGGAAATAAAGGCATTTAAAGCCTTGACAATTCTCAAAAACACGTACAAAGGAGGTAAATTGGGAAGAGACACATTAATACTTAGTCCTCTATCTGTGATGCTAGTGTTTGATAATGTATTCCATTAAAAGTCTACATCAAAGCCTAGAGCAACATAAACACTCTTTATTCTTCTGTTTAGATGCAGTGCAATTTCAGCCTCACTCGGGATAATTTAGTCAAATCTGGAATTGAAACTGTTAGAAAAGACAAACAAAATGGTTGTCCGTGGTCAGTCCAAGGGCATTTGTCTCTGGATTGTGTAAAGCCTCTGTCCATCCGTCACTCTCAGCCTCGTTCTATCACAGCAACAAATGGCCTTTAATAGAGGTGGATAAAGACAACCACCGGATTCCATGAGCAGGTCTACCCTTTTCCTACTATGTCTTCTTCTTCTTCTTTGCATTACCGCCTCATCCATCCTTGCTCTCCTTGCTCTTTTCTCTCTGCCTCTTCATCCTTCCACACTGCCAGGTAGAGTCCAACTGACAATCCCAGCTATTAGTTTTTGTCTTCCGTAGCCAAGCTAGGAGTCAGCCAGCCGAACCTGAACGCATGTGTGTACGTGTCTGTGTTTGTGTGAGAGCATGCATGTAATCAATTCAGGCTTGGCTGCACTAACATGGTTTGGTGAGTTTGCTAGCATATTAGTAGCCCCGGGGGCTGTTGAAGCACTTCTCACATTATCTACTCTAATCACTCCCTAACTAGCCAGACAAGCACAACCTTACATCATCCCCACACCCACAAACAACCAATGCCAAACTCTGATAAAACCAAAACCGGCTACATCCCATCGTGACTGGCTAAAGTCACTTGTCAGTCGTGATAGAGGCGGGCCAGTCCTCTTCATGCCGTCGTCTCTCTGTGAATTGAAATAATATAATTTTCTATTTGATTCCCATCTCCCTTTAGCCCCTTGCGGATATTTTGTCTCACCCCAGCTCTGCCACCAATGCTGCCACCACATCACTTTCTTGTTCGACAAAGAAGGAAAGAGGGCACCCAATCAGACTCACAATACAGACCCAAATGAATTCAAATCACTTTCATGCAAATTTCGAAGCGATTTACATTGTGGGGCTGTTGAGAGAGAGTGGCTGAATTCAGGTATGACTAATTCAGTCCCTGCGTAGGAGCGAGAGGAAGGAAATAAAAGACAGGGACAGATGATGAGGAAAAGGCCTCCCCAGCCCCGTCATAACCCCTGCGAGTCTTTACCCTTGTCTTAAATGTCCTGAGGTGGCTGTGGACAGAGCGTGGAGTTGGGCCGGGGTCAGGGAGGGGTTGTGATTGTCATGACACTGTGTTGTTTCTACAGCGATTGAAAACAATGTTGTCTGCCTGTGAACTGTTCTCTGTATCAATCTCTGTTTTGGGTTTTTTTTATAACAACGATGTGTCCAACCCTTTTGTCTTGTTTTTGTTCTTTCTTGTCTTCCCCTTCCTCCTCCTCTTCCTCCTCCTGCCCTCCCCCTCCTCCCTTCCACTGTCCCTCCATCCCTACCTTGCCCTTCCCTTCCCTTCCCTACAGGATGTGCATTTGTCACGTTTTCCACCAGAGCTATGGCACAGAATGCAATCAAAGCCATGCACCAGTCTCAGACTATGGAGGTACTGTACTCTTGCCCTTTCTCCATCTCTCTCTTTTCTCACTCTGGCACTTACATCCTCGCTCTTTTCATACATGCACTTCACTTTGGATGTGTACTGGCAATGTAATGTCAGTCTGATCTTTTAAGAAGCATTTCCTTTTCTTACTTTTGTAAATAAAATCTTGCTAGTTTAGCGATTCCAACATTTTCACCGCACCTGCAAAAGTATTCCGATTGAAACATGGCATCACCATCATCATCATCAGGCTGCCTTAAAATGCCTTCCTTTTTTTAAACTAACAGTACAGATGTTTTAACACAGTGCTTAGAAATGGTCATGTGTTCACTTAGAAACCACGCAATAACTAGTGCCTTTTTAACTGTGTCTTTCCACCACTGGATTGAATTTAAGAGGCAGCAGGATTGTGTGATTTATATGCGAACACTGCAGAGTAAGAAGATAGTTTGCAGAGAATACAACTCAATCAGTTCTATTTATATTTCACGTAACCGCACATTTGTAAAATAATTTGAGATGCATTGAGTAGGATTAAGTGGCATCCAGTGGTTACCTCTGCAGACCGTAACCAGCTCACTAAGCCTCGTTTTTCCCACCTGAGTTTTATCATTAGATATGTGAAAATGGTGCAAATTTTTCCCAACAGTCAGTTGTTGGTTTGTGTAACACTTGGTCACTGTAGTGTTTCCACTTGTAGATGTCATAGGTAAAATATTTCTTATTTGCAGGCGATTATAGACTAATAAAACCTAATTGAGAATATTTTATTGCATTTCTGCAAACAGATCACCCAAAGCCTCCACTCTGCACCTTTAAAGACTCAATTTCTCACACAGTTTTGTCTTTTCCTTGCAGCTCTAGATTTAGGTCATTCAACATGTTGGTCAGATCGATTAAAAATGCCAAGTCTAGCAGCCACTGGTCGTCATTTAGTTGGTTATATTCTGCGCCTTTATCTTCAAGGAAAAAAACCTTGATCTCCAGACAGAGGTCTCGAAATCTTTTCAGGAATTTCCCTTGACTAAGCCATCTGACATCAGTATGCAACAATAACTCTGAGTGGTCACTGTCAGCGTTATCCAGATGTGTGTGGAATATCCCTCTTTGAAGTGATCTGGCACAAATAGAACAGGCGATCTTCGTTGACACATATATTTTTCTTTCATGTCAACCATTTTTGCACATAATGCTTGTTGGTGCATTATGCAGTGGTAATGAAGTCTGGAAAAGCATTGTCCTGCCTGCACTTGGCAATAAACCCATTCGACCGGCCAACCATCACAGGTGCGCCATCAGTGGTGATGGACACCAATTTGCACAGTGGGAGCTGAGATTTCTCCATAAAGTTTTTAAAATACTGAAATACGTCCTCTCCTCGTGTGTGTTCTTTCATGGACAGGACTGTTAACAGCTCCTCTTTTGCAGTCATATCAGTAAATCCGAATAAAAATGCACAACTGGGCTGTGTCACTCACATCTGTAGACTCATCCAGCTGCAGTGAGAAGCACTCGCAGTCAACAATGTCCTTCTAAAGTTGCTCGATCAAATCCTCAGCCATGACTTCACTGCGCCATGTAACTGTTGTTCTTGATAGCTGGAGAGCTCTAATTGAAGACAGTAAGTCTTGAAATAATGAATCAGCTGCTTCAACGAATGCTTCTTTTACCATCTTGGAAGGATTTCTTGTTCTTAACGATTAAGTGACTCACCCGAAAACAAAGCTTCGGTGGCTGCCTTTGCTTTTGCAGTATCTGTGAGAAACATGACTGCTGTCCGGACAACTGTGATTTTAGTTCCTTCACGTTTCTCCTTCTCAGCTCGCTTGTTGGAGGGAAGTCAGTGTTGTGGTTTTTATGAACAATCCGAAAATGCCGCTCCACATTTCCTTTTTTCGCTGAGGCGATGGCAGATGAGCCAGATACATATGACAATGACATTGTAAAAATGACATAGTAAAAAAAAAAAGCATCCTCCTCTCATTCCATATGGAAATTGTATGTTGTTGTCTTTTTACTTGGTCTGGCTGCCCTCTCATTTTTATTTAATATTTTATTTTTTTATTTTTCATTAGACAACATTACATCACACAACAATCATATTTGTTCACCATCAGGCCACGCCCCCCACCCACATTAACAAGGCCAGAGGCGTCAGCCAAGACA
>JAPTHA010172873.1:0-14948 GCA_029814585.1 Gymnapogon annona | reverse complement strand
GAACAGGGAGACAGAGAAAAAAGATCAAGATACAGCATGGCAATGGGGAAGGGAAGGGTAAAAAAAAAAGGGTCAACTCGGCACATGCTAAAAGCATGTACTGGGGGGAGCAAAAAAAAAACCCAGCACACGGTCACATAAATGACAATATCACAAAACGGCATATGGACATTGCGTGGGGGGTGGGATCCCCGGAGACGAACAGCCAGTCAGGTCCAGCTGCCACAACAGGTGCTGGTTAACTGTGAGTGAAAGTCCGAACCAGGGCAGGAAGAAGCAGGCTGGAGGCGTGGGGTGGGGGATGGGGAGGTGTACAGTCAGTGTAAATGTTCATGTATGTCCTTGATGAGGAGTGTCCGGTGCCAGCTGTTGTTGTGGGTGGCGAAACCTAAACAGTCCTTGTAGATCGGGTCGGAAGAAGAGTGTTATCTCTGTGGGCTTCAGCAGGGAGCAAACAATTTCACAGCACTGACCTTGGCCATGGCAGGCTGAGCGGGAGCTGAATCAAAAAAATTAAAGAAGGTAGTGCCATTTTCTAATTTTAATGGCACTCACAGACTGTGAAATTCCAATATCACAGTCAAACCTCGTCTCTCGCCCGTTCAATTGATAAACGCAGAGCCCTCAGTTCCTCCGTGACGCTTCCCAAACCATTGTCCATTCTCACAGTCTGAGTAGTGACAGCTCTGCCCACCGTCTCCATCAAGCCAGCCAGCAAATTTGGACCTTTGAGCGCTGTCACTGCTTTCCGTATTTGTCGATACATCAGAGCAACGCCCAATCCAATCAGCAGAAATCCGATGATCAAGGTTCCGAATAGGTAGATATCCTCAATGTCCTCGACGGACAGTCACGGACCATCCACTCGCTCCAACTGTCCATCGCGTACCCCGCTGAGAAGGTCCTGTCAGGACATCGGGTTCCCCGACCCTGCTTTCCTTGTGGAAAAGATTGTGTCAGTTGTGTTGAGAGACCAATTCTATCTTGGTCTTTAGTGAAGCCGGCAGAGAGTTCTCTTCAGACAGAGACAAAAAAGACACAGACCCGTCAAGGACGAAGTAGCAAAGCAGGAAAGATATGGGGACGGAGAGAGAGAAAAAATGCCTCCTCCAACGAGAGCCAGGAGAACTCCTAGGAGTCGTTTAACAGTGTAAGCCAGACCTCCATCAATTGTACATGGAGAAGGAGGAGGGGGTGTTGTCAGTACCAGCAGACTTTCTCGAACTGGTTTAATGTGGCTCACATGGAAAGTGGGATGCACTTTAAGAGATCTAGGAAATTTTAATTGAACCGCTGACAGATTGATTAAATGATGTACTGGAAATGGGCGCACAAAACGAGGACTCAGTTTTCTACAGGAGCCGAGAATGGGTAAATTTCTAGTGGAAAGCCGCAGTTTTTGTCCTACCTTGTAGTCAGGTGCGACCCTCCTTCTCCTATCTGCCATCCTCTTAACCTGTTCCTGATTGCGCAGCAGAATGCACCGTGTGGCTTCCCACACCTTGTGGCACCTGCGTATCTGTGCCAGCACTGCCGGCACCTCAACCTCCCTCTCCTCAGTATCAAAAGTAGGAGGTTGGTATCCATAAACAGCCTGGAAAGGAGAGATCCTGAGCTTGTTTTTCTGCAACCAGGCGGTCCCATCTAGGGGTAATAGGAGACAATGACACCCAAAGTGTGTGGCTTATGTCCAATCTACTTCGTAATTTTGTTTTGGTCATGGTCACTGCAGAAAACCCTGCTACACACAGATAGGATGCCGGAAATGGCAACAGTGTTTTCAGTGCTGTTGTGGTGATCTCAGGGTATTCAGCCATGACTTTAATCCAGAACACCGGCAAAGTTGTTGTCTCAAACATACTTTTAAGGCTGCCGTAATTTTCGATCTCCAGAAGTTGATCTTCTTCTTGCACAGACATGTTGGATTCACCTGGTTTGTTGAGAAATGGGTCGCGGATCCATTCTTTGGCAGTTCGTGGATCTTTTGTGATTGTGAACTAGCGTTCAAACTCTTTCAATAGCAAAGACAGGTGATCGTGCACCAGCTGGGAGAATGAAGGCTCAGACTCAGTCTCTTCCAAAATCCATGCTAATGTTTGAAACATGTGAAACATACATCTGTTCACTCGCCGTCCCCACAAATCCAATTTGGCTTTAAATGCAGCTACTTTATCTGCCAACTTGAAGACAGTTGTCATTTTCCCCTGGAGTGACAGATTGAGTTCATTGAACAGGCTGAATATGTCGCACAAGTAAGCAAGTTTAGCGACCCATTCCTCGTCACTGAAATGTGCAGCCAGCGGTGACTTTTTTTCTGAGAGAAATCTCTGCAGCGGCTCCCATAATTCAGACATTTATTTCTGTGTATAACAAAAGACGTCTGTGCTCCACGTCCATCTCCTCACAAAGTTGCTCGAACAGGCGCGAGTTAAGGGCATGTGCTTTGATGTGGTTACTAACTTTAATCCACGGATATAACAGAGAATCCTGTAATTTTTCAAAATAGAATATCTTTCAGATTTTGAAATAAATAAAACGGAACTATTGTAAGTTATTTATTCTTTCTGGGCGGCCCGGTACCAAATGACCCACGGACCGGTACCAAATGACCCACGGACCGGTACCAAATGACCCACAGACTGGTACCGGTCCGTAGACCGGGGCTTAGGGATCGCTGGCTTATGTGATGATATATCCGATGAAAAGATCAAGATGTCATCTAGGTATACAAAAATGAATCGATCAATGAAATCCCTTAAAACCTCATTCACCATATTCTGGAATACAGCCGGCGCATTAGGCAAACCAAAAGGCATAACTAAGTACTCATAGTGCACAGATAGAGTATTAAAACCGGTTTTCCACTCATCCCCTTCTCTGATTCTGACCAGATGGTATGTGTTTCTCAGATCTAATTTGGTGAACACACGCGCAGATTGTAGTTGTTCAAAAGCGGAGTTCATGAGTGGTAAAGGGTTTCGGTTTTTACCGTTATGTCATTTAGTCCCGCGTAATCTATACAAGGACATAAAGACCCATCTTTTTTGGATACAAAAACGAACCCAGCCCCCACAGGCGATGAAGAAGGCCGAATCAGTCCTGACCGAAGACATTCTGAGATATAATCATCCATTGCCTTTCACTCTGGACCCGAGATAGCGTATAACCTTCCTTTGGGTAAAGGTGCTCCGGGAATAAGGTCAATTGCACAGTCAAATGGATGATGGGGAGGAAGGGAGGTAGCTTTTACCTTACTAAAGACCTCTTTTAAATCATGGTAACATTCCGGCACCTCCCTCAGGTCACTGTCAGGAGTACTCACCGAGGTGGATGTACAGTTCACCTTGGAGATTCTCCATCCTTCTATTTGACCCGTATTCCAGTTAATCTGTGGGTCGTTTTTCTGGAGCCAAGGAAGTCCAAGTACGCACACCTGAGAACCTGATTCAAACAAATAAAAACGGATTCTTTCGTGATGATCATCCAATTTCATTGTGATCGGACCTGTGATATGAGTGACATTAAACATTGCATTTCCATTAAAGGCACTAGCCGTTAATTGTACATCCATGGGAACCTGATGCACACCCATTTTATTTGCTAACCCCTTTGACATAAAGTTTAAATCAGCCCGAGTCCAACAACGCGTCACAATTAATTGTCCTGCCTTCATATCACAGCGTAATTGGCATACATTTTTTTGGGAAGAGGAGTCATTTTAGGTTTAACTGATGTCTCCCCACTCACCAGTAAGCCTAGTCTTTTGAATGACATGCCCGCGCCATGTGACCTTTCTCGCCACATTAAAGACATCTGTCTTTGATGATCCTTTTATGCCTCTTCTCTTGGCTGAGATGAACACGCCCCATTTGCATTGGCTCCTCCCCTCCCACTGGAAGTGACTCTTCTCTTTTGTGGTACACTGGACAGCGTACGGACAACGTACACCCCTCGTGGTGTGGAGGTTATGGTGGTGACATGTGGAAACCGCTTCGCTGCCGACGCCAGTCCCAGAGCCGATTATCCAAAGGTATGGCAAGCACGATGACTCCGTCCATATCCTTCGGCAGGTCCATCGGCGCGATCAGATCCTTCGGCTGGTCCGATAACCCCTCCAGGAAACCATAGATTAGGGCGGGTCCTTCCAGCCGCTGTCAGTGGCCAGGGTTCAAAACTCAGTGGCATAGTTGGCGACTGTTCTTTTTCCCTGGACCATCCATTTCAAGGCTCGGGCTGCCTCACGACCCAGCGTTGTGTGATCGAATATTTTAGACATCGCGGCGGTGAATAAATCAGAAGATCCACATACAGCAGAGTTACGATCCCACTCAGCCGTTACCGTTGAGATGCAACATGATGAATGCCACCTTGGAACGAGGCATCGGGAACGTGCTTGGATTCATATCGAAGTGTAATTCACACTGGACGATGAATGTGCGGAAACTCTGGGACTCCCCCGAGTAACGTTCTGGTGCGACTAATTTGATGGTGGTTGGAGCTGGGGCGGATGGCGCAGGTAAGACCTGGTTCTGTAAGACTTGAGTCTGCACCATCATTTCATGCATTTGTTGACGTAATCAGTCCACCTCAGCTGCGATGTTGGAGCTCACCGCTTCTTGACGAGCGCGCGGACATTTCATCAACCAGCTGACCCATCTGGTTCCGCTGGTGTTTTATTAAATCTTCCTGGGAGAGTATAGTACTCTTCAAAGAACCAATTTCTGCTGGGTCCAATGGTCCGATTGTTTTGTCAGGACTCAGGAAAGGATTGGACCCAGACGCAGAAAGACATCTTTTTTGTTTGGAATTTTAGCAAAAAATTGTTTTATTCTTATTCTCATTGGTACAGATACTAAGGAACTCAAATGAGATTTTCCTCAGTACTCATTAGTTAACAAAAAGCTTCGCCTAAACGCGTGAATATGATTGAACTAAAAAACCTACAACAGGTAAATAATATTATGAAAACTATAACAAAAACCTCACTCACTCACTCACATGTATCTCCAGCCCCCCCCCCCTCTTCTCCTCCTTCAGCCCGCTCTCCCCAGTGGAAAACCAACCAAAAAATGAAAGAGTCCGGTGTAGTCAATAAGCCAGTAGTCGCATAGCTAGCACAGCTAGCACACCCATGGCAGATTCCATAGCCGTTAAGTCTCCATCATGATGGCAGAGAAGGTTGTAAGAATGGTTGAGTAGCTCAGCCGTTACACCGATGGAAACCCTGGTTGTACGCTTTGCAGCTATCTTTATGGAGGGTGTTGCAGTAGTCCAGCGTTAACACCCCAGGTTGGGCATGTCACATGTTGGAAAAGATTCGGCGTGACCTTTGTCAGGCTTGCCTTGTTAAAGTCCCCCGCCATTATGAGGACAATGTCCGTGTGTTTGTTGTGATGTTTGCTGATGATGTCGGGCAGTGAAGCTAAAGCCGTGTCCGTATCCGCGTGTGGTGGGATGTAGACGGCAACAAAGGTGACTGAAGTGAACTCCCTGGGCAGGTAAAAAGGCCGGCAGAGTATCACCAAATGTACCAGATGTGGCGAACAGGAGCGGGACAGGACTGAGATGTTCCTCGGGTCACACCAGTTCTTGTTGGTCAGGAAAAACACATCCCCTGCTTTTACGTTTACCAGATTACTTGGTCCTGTCCATTCAAAACACAGAGAAGGTATCATCAGGAAGAACGGCATGTTCTGGCAAAGTGGGGGTGAGCCATGTATCAGTGAAGCAAAGAACATAACAGTCCCGTATGTCCCTTTGGTAACACACCCGGGCCCTGATCTCGTCCAGCTTATTGTCCAGAGACTGGACATTAGCCAGCAGGATACTGGGCAGCAGTTGACGATGTGCGCTTTCTTGCAATCTGTTGCGGATTCCGGACCTTTTCCCTTTGTGTTTTTTCCTACTATTCCGCGGAGGTGTGGATCGTTACTTAAGTTCTCCTCCTTTGGAACCCACACACCCTCTGCGTGTCTCCACTGCTGCATGGAAAGGCATAGAAATTTGAGTAATTTTTCATCTCCAATCTCTTAAGCCTTAAGTGACCAACTTTGAACTCCATTGAGTTCAAAATGATGGACTACCTGAGGCCCGACATTTTTGTACATCTCCTTGAGATACATGCAGTGGTGGACCCTCAAGGCCTTCTCTGCTGGCCTAAACATAATCAGGAATATATTTTTTTATATATTTTTTTCCACAAAAATGTATTAAATTATTCCCCATGGTCTATACTCTTCATTTCATAGCTTTCCTAAGTTGGTTACTCAGCTTCCATCCCCAGGTGGAGATTTGGAGGGCGGGGTTTATGTCAGAGTTTTTATGCAGTCATTATTCATTATCATGTGTTGCCAGGGTCAACAATCTGCCTCTAGGCCTTCAGAAGTCACCTGACCTGTGGTATTAACTCATCAGCGTCAAGTTTGGCTTCACAGGGGCCATCTAGCGGGCCTATAGTGTCAGTGCATGTATGTATTTTGCTTGCATACGCGATAGAGGCGGAGCTATGTAAAGCTGTGAAGAACAGACCTGAGCAGTACATGTGATAAACAGGAAATAAGGAAATGGATCATTTGTGTAGCGCCACGAGTTGTTTTAGTTTTTTCAACCCACAATATATGAAGGAGGCGAAGATATCTTTTAATCGCAGATTTAGTTACAATGCCATTCTCAAGAAAAACTTTTCAAGAAAATACACTGTAAAGATCAGCAGTGTTTGCGTGGAGCCTGCGAACATGCCATTCGGCGGGTTTTTATGCATTCCTGCGTGCTGGGGAACACCGCTGATTGGTGGGTTTGCTTGCGTGCCTGCGAACACGGCCGATTGGCGGGTTTACATGGGTGCCTGCAAACACCGCAGATTGGCGGGTTTGTGTGGGTGCCTGTGAACACCGCCGATTGGCAGGTGTGCGTGGAGCCTGCGAACACGGCCGATCTAAGGCGTTTGCATGCGTGCCAGCGTATAGACCAAATTCTACTGTTTGAACTTCAAACTTCCATGCTTTAAACAAATGCTTCTTTTTTTTTTTCTATGGTTAATGGCTTCTATAATAGTTTTATATTGTGCTTCAATTAATTCTTGAATACTATATGTAATGCCCGTGGAATCAAAGCCGTGGTGGTGAGAGCACACAATCAAGTCAAATAAATAAATCGGGAAACTCAAATGAAGAAAAACTTCCCTGTAACTGTGGAAAGTGACTGAACATTGAAGGCAAAGACTTATTCTAAGACATTTTGACTAGAACCTTCCCTCAGAAACTCTAATCTTCTTACCGGCGGTAATCAGATTAATTTGTAGGTATAGATACATACATACTTGATCACTGCATTAATATCCATGAAAACCACAAATTAAACAATACAAACAAAAGTTCAGGAGTACAGAACAGTAGAGAGACAGAAGTTACATCATGAACACAGTTCACTAACATATTTGAGAATGAACTTAAAGTACTGTCTAAAAACTTCTAATGGATTCCCTGGTCGAAAAAGGTGAGGAAATGCAGGCAGTGATAATGAGCTCCCCATCCTTCGAGGTGTGAGTAGTGGGGAGAGAAGGCTGATCATAACGCATCCCCACCAGACCATAATCACACTTCTAATTGATGTTTGTCAAGCACTGATTATTACAGCAGAATCATAACAAAGCTCAGGATAATCAGCTGCACCAAGTCACAGGTGCGGCAAATGTGTGTTCCAACAGTAAACACCCAACTACATGTTAAGTTCAATTTGATCAAATACATTTGGAACAACTTGAACATATTTCCCATGTACCATTCTACACATGATGTCTATTTATGTATGTGTATTCCTCTATTTTGTTGTTTTTTAATATCCATTTAGTATAGTATTGAAGATTGGTCATAGTCTTGGAATTGACCACTGGACCAGTTTTTTATCTCTTCATCTTGTTTTGGTCTACAGCATTTTTGCTCTTACTTTATTGGAATCTTGGACCAAAAGTGTAGTCAAGAGCACAATTGTTGATGTCATATCATGTGGTTTGAAATAACACCATTCAAGCACTTCATTTCATTGTGAAACCTTTTGTACGTTTTTTTATTTTGGTTTCCACACACTGATTCATACTCAAAAAGAATCATCTGATCTTCACGCAGTATTCATTTTAAACCATGGTTGCAGTCCTCCCAGGTGAAATTAATACAATCATTGACATTTTAAACAATGCATATAGAAATAAAGGAGAAAAGATTATTTCTAAACTTGACAAGGGAATGATTTCCAACAAAAAACTACAACCTTATATATTAGAGACAAATGGGAAAAAGAGTTTAATGTAAAAATAAGTGATGATGCATGGTATGACATGAGTTTCCAGTTCCTTCCATGATGCTGTGTGCCTACAATGTTCTGGACTGTTCGCATGGGTTTGGAGTATATCACTGCAGTTTCTCCAGTCATAAATGCCGTCAGTGATTAATTTGAATGTTTTTTGGGAGAAGAGCTTGCAACAGAAGCAGTATAGACTATTATTTTTCTGGAATACACCAACCAATTTATTTTCTCTCCATTTACCAATTGTCTGTAGAAGTGAGAGTGATGGCAACTTCTCTTGTCCTCTCTTTTTGGGAAATTGAAGTCAGATTTCACCTGATAAGGACCTCTGCTGACTAATTCTGTCCTCACTGCATCAGAAAGACCTGGGCAGACAGCAGGGTCAGTAGGAGCTGCCTTGACAGACTCAAGTACATCTGGGCATGTTGAGGCTGATGGAGCGTCCTCAGGCTGTTGAATACTAACAGCAAATGCTATGCTAGTGCCTTCACCTGTATGCAAATAAAACACATGCATATATATATGTGTGTGTGTGTGTGTGTGTGTGTGTGTGTGTGTGTGTGTGTAGCGGTTTAAATCTGCGTTGTGTTGTGCTCTTTCCAGAAAACGACCCAAACTCTCGGTCAATCTCCTTTATTTCTCACATGGAGGCCATACCAGAGAAAGAGAAAGCCGAATATAATATTAAACAATAAAATAACATACAATAAATTAAAAGAAAATGTGTACCTTGCACATGTAATAGAAAAATAAACATAAATTTTGCACTCCGCCGCACATCGATACTACAAAAAGAGAAAAGAACACTATTTAATCAACCAATAATAGCAATAAACTCAAAATAAAAGAAACAACAGATTAAAGTACATAAAAATTAAAAATTAAAACAATTTGACATAAAATAGTACAATTTAACAAAACTTGTTTCACTTAAAGAAATTTACACCACTCACCACATGGAGGCCATACCAGGGAACGAGGAAGAACGAGGGGCTACCCACCCCAAAACACAGGGGGCAACCGGAACCATACCCACTATTCCAATTTCCTACCCAATCATGACCACCAAAATAAAATACACACACAAGACAAAAATAACGAGAACAGTTGGAAACCAAAATGACAGTGGAGATCATTATCTTACTACTACTCTGCTTCATATATATATATATATATATGTGTGTGTGTGTGTGTGTGTGTGTGTGTGTGTGTGTGTGTAAGTATGTCAAGTAATAAACACATCTGAAGGATAACATGGATAATGTCAGTACTGTCACCTTCTGTGTGTTAAGCAGGTTTTGTGTTTGGTGATTTCCTGTTTTGTCCAACATCTCCTTTTGTTTCAGAGAGCTTCACTTCCCCAAATTCTGCCACACCTGTGTCTAATGTCTGATTATCCTTTACGTGTTCCACCTGGGTTTCCCCCTATGCATATAAGTCTGAGCGTCTCTCCCTGTTAGTTGTCAGATCGTTGTTTGCCTTGGCATGTGAGTCTGTCCTGATCCTGTTTGTCCTGTCGGCCTCTGTTAGAGAGTATTTTGTAAGTAGAGCTTTGTAGCCTTATCTTTTGTACTTTTTTTTAATGACTTGAACTTTATTGATTTTTCTTTAACATTTCAATAAAACAAAACAGTATATGTTCAGTACAATTGTCATCTTGTGGGTACTTCGCATAAAACGAAAAGAAATAAAATAAAAAATAAACAAACGCCCCCCCACCCCCTGCCTGCAAACCCAAAAAATAAAATAATAATTGTAGACCTATGCATATGCACACACATGCACACACAAACCCACGTACATGTACATATACACAACCATACACATATTCATACTAGGGGGTCAGTATAGTTGCTTTGTTAAGTGATGTCAAGACAAAAATGCTTATAAAGATAAAACAGCTTTATAATATATTTAGACATTCTAAACATTTCCATGAGCTGGAGGGGCCCCTGAATGTATATAGGAAGTAGTGTGACCATTTTTTGTTAAAGTCTTCTATTCTATTTAGGAGTCTATAGGATAGTCCCTCCAGTGCTGCCAGTCGACCCATAGAGACAAGCCAATGGTTAATAGAGGGAGCAGAAGAGCCCTTCCACTCCTTCACTAAAAGTTTCCTTCCCATCATTATACTTGTATGTGCCCACTGAGTGAGAGAGGAAGGTAAATGGCTTTATGGTGATGGATCGCCATATATATAGAGATTACTACAGAAGGCTATATTTTGTCCAATCACCTTCTCTATCACTCTGTGGACTGATAACCAATATTCTTGGATTATTGGACATCCCCAAAGCATGTGCACCAGAGTGCCACAACTGTCCTGACATTTCCAACAGACTGGAGTATCTTGACTGGAGTATCTTTTAAACCCAATTTGTGGTGTTTAAAGGGTGTCCACTAAATCCTATGTAAAATTTTGAATTGAATCAGCCATGTCCCAGGTTCCCTGGATGTTTTTTGGTGTATTTTTGAGGATAGCTTTCCACTTATCTTCTGTGAACTTAAAGACAGCCTGGAAAACTGATCTGAACATTAAGGCACCGGGCTGGTCCATAGGGGACCCGGGTTTGATTCCCGGGATGGGCATCCAGTGTGGGTCCTTGGGCAAGAACCTTTACGCTGCTGCCTACAACTGTAGCCTCACAGAAGGGTTGTGTCAGCAACCGAGCATGGCAACCCTGGAAGGGAAAAAAGCAGAAAGAAGTCATCATAACTATGTAACTAGCGTACTGTTGTGTGTAGCCACTGGAACTATAAAATTCTAACATTTTTGTAATGCATAATCACAACAAGATAATTTGTTATGTCAAACACATCAAAGTAGTCTGCTGTTCCATCTCTATGGTAATAGATAATTGTACTGTGTCTGATGTGTATTGTAATAGGTAAATCTACTCTGCTTTTACATCTGTACAGAAACACTGAGAAAATCCTTTTGGAGGCCTCTGGAAGCTGCAGCGGAACCTTCACTTTCACTCACTGAAGAATATTTTCTGTGGGACTGACTTCGAGCTCTGCAACCTTGTCTGTTGTGTTTTTATATTCTATTGCCATGTTTTCCACTTATTATGGATGCTCTTAGAACTTTCTAAATATTTATACTAACCCTGTTTTTTAATGTTATTTAATGGAATTAAAATTGTATCCTTCATATTTTACAGTGTGTGCTGGTTGTGTGTTCAATCAATGTGAAGTGACTCTTCATAGTATCACAGTAAAATCTGTGGCTCTTTGCATCTGACTAGTTGGCCACCCCTGCACTAAACAATACATTAATCTTATGTGAATCTGAGAGAAGATGTCCTTCTGCATCCTTAACAGCAGAAATTGCACTCATCGCTCATTTGTCTCCCTCTTCAAAGTATTTTTGTCTTGCACGAAATAAATTAAATTCAGCTTTCTCCAACATGATTGTCTTGTATTCATATTTGAATTTTACAAGTTTGTTCAATATTTGTGGAGAAGAGTCCACTTTAAACTTTGATTCCATAATCTTTATTTGTCTTTCTAAATCACTTGCTTTGGTCATCTTTTCCTTCTTTTTAAAAGAGGCATACTGTATAATGTGACCCCTCAGGTATGCTTTTGGTGCTTCCCAAACCACCCCAGCAGTGGGTGCTGTGGGAACATTAGTTTCCACAGTTTGATTGTAACCTGAGTGACTCTTTGAATATTTCCTCCATTAGCAAGCTGGAATCTAGTCTCCATCTGGGGGTTTTGACAATTTTTATGAATGTATAGGTACTTAGGTAAACTGGGCTTTGGTCAGATAATAATATATTCCTGATACTACTAGAGGCAACTGCAGCTAACAGTGGTTGAGATATCAAAAAGAAATCAATACTTGAAAATGAACCATGTGGGGGAGAGTAAAAAGTGTAGTCCCTTCCTCCCGGTTTTTGTAGTCGCCAAACATCAACAAGATTGAAAGCTTCACACATTCCTATAAGCACAGTGTGCACTTTATTGATTCGTGTTGTATTCGAACTTTGATCAAGTGTCATATCCATCACTTCATTAAAGTCTCCTCCCATTATAATTGGATAATCCCCCAAGTCCATAAATTTTCTCTCCAGCTCTCCATAAAAGTGCATATACATTTGCTAGAAAAACACTCCTACCCTGAATTTCACATAACATTAGTAACATTCTCCCTGATTCGTCTTTACTCTGCCTCAGACACATAAATTGTACATTCCTTTTAATTAGTGAAGCTATTCCTCTACTTTTACTATTACCACAATTTACACCCACAAAACCAACCCAGGCAGCCCCAAGAAATTTAGAGTTTTGCATAGAGAGAGATGCATTTCTTGGCATTTCTTGCCTATCAGGAAGCGGGCCCTCAAGGCCTAATTCGGCCCTGTCCATCAACCAAGATCAAAGATAACAAGCTCCCGATTTATACTTGAAAAGAAGAGTCATGTGTTGTCCTCGCAACTCCCGCACTGGAGAAAGGGAGAGAGAAAAAAAACAAAAACAAACAAAAAAAAAACAATAACAAAAAAACTGTTCTCTTATCTGCTCCTGTCCTTGGATCTCCTGAAGGATTGCAATTTCCCCTGGTATCCCATCGAGGAGGTCTGGTCCTGTCCACTCCTTCCCTGGACTGACCGCCACATAC
The DNA here is from genome assembly GCA_029814585.1 of Gymnapogon annona. Taxonomy (NCBI): domain Eukaryota; kingdom Metazoa; phylum Chordata; class Actinopteri; order Kurtiformes; family Apogonidae; genus Gymnapogon; species Gymnapogon annona. Next base: position 2,020 of record JAPTHA010172873.1, on the reverse strand, counting down.
GACGCTGTAGCCTCTCAAAAGAGTCTTCTGCTGGCTTGATAATGCGCACCTGAAGTCCTCTGTCCACCATGATCTTAGTTGCCTCCGCTGCCTATCCATAGAGGCAGGTCTCCCCTTCATAGAAAACACGAAACTTTGCCAGAAACAGTGTTTGAAATCTGATTTTCTTCTCTCTCAGTACTCTCTTTGCTTCAGTGTATTCCTTCCTCTTTTTCATCACTTCAGGTGCATAGTCATGGTCCACATACACTCGCCGGCCTTCGTGGAGGAAACCTTTCTTTTCCCATGCCTTCTTAATAATGTCCTCTTTGCACCTGTGGCTCAAGAATTTGACAACAATGGACCTTGGTGGAGCATCTGCAGGTGGACGGGGACCGAGTGCCCGGTGGGCTCTCTCCATGTCAATTGAATACGTAGGTGGCAACCCAAGCTTTTCCCGGAGTAAGTTTTCCACAAATGCACCTCACGGACTCTGCTCCATCTTCAGCCCCCTCTTTGACTCCATGCAGGAGAATATTGTCTCTCCTGGCTCTTCCTTCTTGATCGATCTGCTTCTCCACCAACTTTCTGTGGAGTTGGATTAGCTCACATGTTGCCTCCTCGACGCTCAGAATGCGCTCCTCTGCGCTTTCAATGCGTCTCTCCGCCTTGTCAATCCTCGAGTTAGCCTTCCTGAGGTCTTCTCGAATACCTTGGAAACTGTCAACCGTCTCTCAACTCTCTTATCTCTCTTAGGACTGCCTCCAAATCGGACATTTTTCCTTGCAAGTCCAGCGTTGTTGACAGTAGCTCCTCTGCTAACTCCGGCTCTCTTTCCGTTAGCTTCTCTCACTCGTCGTCTTCGTTCTCTCCTTTTCCAGCCTTCACAGGTGTTTTCCTGAGTCTTCTTTTTGTCATATTCCGAGCCCCGTATATTCTCTCGACCTCTTCGTTTGTCCCCGGATTTAGTCACAGTTTACAGGGCTTTTTCTCAACTTTTATCGGGGAGCTATATTTCTCGGCTACACCATGATCAACCCGGAACCAGAAAAACCGCATGAGAACATTTCCATAACTAGAAAGGAGCAGATATGAAGAATAAAAGTCTTATACATCAATGCCCCTTTTCAATGTACACCAAACATATGAAGATCTAACCTTAATTCCCCGCCACTCACCCGTTGTCTCCAAATAATATAGATATTATAAATTTGTGTATTAGAAACATGCACCTGTTGAAATAATACCTAATATACCATTCATTAATCAAGTTTATACCTTTCAACATGTTTTGTTTTATATAACTTCTTAAATTGAAAGATGTTTCTAACTTTTTAATTCATTTTCCAATGGATAAGCACATCTACTTAGCTCAGGTCAATAATGACAGAGAATAGGGGAGGGGGCGGGTGGTGTTGGGTTTTTTTCTGTATTTCGTCAATATTTATTTTCAAGGTTGGCTACCAGGAAAGAGCGCCTGTTGTTGCTAAATTAGAACTATTATTTATTAAATTTTATTTGTTGTTTTAAAAAAAATTTCTCGAGGCTTGTATCAGTGTCCCCTCCGACAAGTGACGCCCTAGATGATCGCCTAGTTCACCTATACCCAGAGCCGGCCCTGCTCGAACCCTACCCGTTTCCCCACATCCATGTAAAATTTTATTTGTAGCCCAGAGTTAAACCTTTCAACATTTGTTTTATGATTGCCCTCTTTGTTTGACCCACTTTGGGTATTTCATCACTATTTCATTGTTTTTGCTTGTTCCCTGTCTGCCTTGTTTGCCTGTTGGACAGCTTTGTGGATTTATTGTATCTGTCACGTCTGCTCCAAGAAGTTAGTTTATAGTGAGGGAAACAGAGCAAGAACACTACTGCTTAAGTTACTTTGCAATAGTGACAACATTTTCACAAGATCCACAAAAGTGTAAGCACGTCTTAGTGGGTGCCTTTGCATGGACTTGAGCAGCAGTGTTGGGGGTGATTACTCAAAAAAGTAATCCATTACCCATTACTAGTTACTTTTTAAAAATGTAATCCCATA